>VZTJ01000491.1:376331-389570 GCA_013397795.1 Orthonyx spaldingii | reverse complement strand
TCTCTCCCTTCTTCCCCCCCTCCCTCCCCTCCCCACATGGTTAATTCTATTCTTAATGAAGACTTATTTTCTTACCAAAGTTAATTAGAGGAAGTATTTAGACTGGTAACATCTGAATTAAGCCAGCTGTGAATATGCAAAAAATGGCATGGAAACATGAAATGAATTATGTATAAGTAAGGCACTTTGAGTTTCCAGTTTCTGTTGCCACACATACTCTGTTTATTGTTACCTATCACATCCTTTTCTAATTATGAGGATTGAACTGCAGCATCAAAGGGTTCTTACAGAGCATATTCTAACCCATCCCAAGATTCATGTAAAAGAGGAGAACTCCATTCTTAGGCTTTAAGCAGGTTAAAGCATAGAATAATTTATGAATGTTCAAAAAACCCATGAGGTTAGACAACAACCTAAACATCATGTTATTGTCTTCTTCAGAGAGTTTCATGCTTTTCTCTGTGAATAATCAGTGGGATACGGGAGGAGAAAAGAATTGCTATTTGTCAAAAAAGATAAAGGAAATTAAGGTCCCTCAAGGGTATTTGTGAAGTTGCTGATGTGAAAAAAATGTGTTCAAGCTAGAAAATTAGCAAGAAAGAGCCTACTTAGCAAAATAACCTCCCAATATTTATCTAAAAATATACTGTAACTAAATTAGCACAGAACAACTTTCCTATTAATTGTAAATTAAATTCTTATTTGGTCAATTTAATATTCAACAAATATTCTTGGTACATCACTGTTTGAAGTGGAGGGAGGAGGGAGGGGGAAAGGAGAAAAGCAATCTATTACAAAAAGTTAGGGACGAATCATTCAAAATAACATGAACTTGAAAATTCATTAAATTAGACTGTCCTTCAGACATATACATTCTGAACATATTTGTACACAGAGGGCAAGGATTTTTGTTGTGACTCAGATGAGTAACCACTGCTGTTTTAAGTAGCATGAGGAATATTTTCTGGAATGGTTTATTTGGGTCATTCTGACTTGATAAATAAATGTTGTTTATGTATTCCCATTTTCATAAGCAGAATGCTGCAACTTGCTTTCTTTACTTCAGTTACAACTAAGGGAAACATTTGGAAGAGTTGTTTTGTAGAGTTTTGTATTTAAGTGCCATGCGCTGAAACTTAGAATTATTTAGCAACTTGTACTTGCTAAATTGATATATTCCTGCATACTCTCATCATTCATCAACTCATTCTACACTATACAAGATTAACTATAGGACAAATTACTGATTTCTCCCTTTGAAAATAATTTCAATTTAATTTTTTTTTTAAATAGTTATCTAAAGAAATTTCAACAAATACATATGATATTTTTCTATTTTTATATCTTATAGGGTCATTTGTGTCAATGAAATTCACTAAAATTTCTTCACTGAAGTACTATAACTGCTTTGGTCAAGACCAGGATGCTAATATCTCTTAGTGATTGTTGTATTAAAGTCTAAGTATGTAAAAGAACTAATGCTTTCACTTTTTCTGCATTTTATTATGTATACTGTATTCTTTCAAAATCACAGATATCAGTCACCCATCCTTTCTACAAATGTGTAATGGGGAAAGAAGGAACAAGAGGAAAACTTGTGCACTTCTACACGACGGTCAGTCTGTTTATCTCTTAAAACTCAAAGGGTATAAAAAATGTCCTACAGCAGAGCACCTGGGCCTAACTTCTTAGGACAGTTATTCCTCAAAAACCAGACACTTAAAAAACCCCAAACAAATTAGTTTTTTAGAGGTCAAATAGCATGTCAAAGAACCCTTGAGGATCCCCAGGTTAATTCACTTTTTTATCTACTAAAATCTAACTTGCCTTTTTTTTTTTGACTTTGAAGAATTAGAAAAAAAAGAGAACTTTAGAATGAGATTTTTCTGAAACAAGTTGTCTAGCTGATATATGGTCTCAATTTATTTTTAAGAACTGTTTTCAGCTGTGATATTCATGCTACATATAAAGTGGCAATTAAAAGAAATTTATGTTATATCTCACTAGGTAGAACTTACTAAAGAACAAGAAAATTATACTTCACTGCTTCCCTTGAGGATTAAAATTGCCTTAATTGTCTAAGTTGTTTATTATGTACTCAAGACAAAATCTGAGCTAAATGAGCCTGGACAGAATTTTTTTGAAACATAAAAAACTCTGTTCCTAGATTTATACTGAAGAAGTGATATGTTAGGAAATTCTGAAAGGAAAGTTATATGGGAAATAATGTAAGAAAATATCCATTGATCACAGTGTATGCATGAAACTGTATTTACCTATGTACTAAATGTCTGAGTGCACAAGATGTACATTCAGAAAGTTAAAACGTTTAGTCAAAATCCTTATACACACCTGCAACAAACCCAAGTCTTCAGTTTCCCTCTGTCACTGAGAACTGCATATGTTCCTATTTATTGTCTAACTTGCTTCAAATAATTAAGACATCTTTGACAGCTACGAAGATTTTACTGATTGCTTATAGAACAAAATTTTAGAGGATTTTAGATTTCATTTTCATAAATGAATTTCTAGGGTTTTTGTCTGGGATCATTTACAAATGGTTCTGAATGACTGAAATGGAATATTTTCTGGATTTAAAAATAAATTTTATTGGAAAAAATCAAGCAGAATGTTAACAATTTAGTTCATCAGTATATAGACATTTTATCTTTGAACTACATAAAAAATGATAAGTCAAGACTCTTGTATATAAAGCAAAATGTAAAATAAACAAGAAAATACTACAGAGTTTACTTAAGGTGTCAAAAAAAAAAAAAGAGTGTAACATAATTCTTGATTCTGAATCAAGATTTGTTGAATATCAATCAGATTCTGAATTGAATATTTCAGACCAGCTTACCTGAATTTAACATGAATTAATTTTAAATTTATAGAGATGAGACTTTCAATACATGTATTAGAAGTCAAGAAAGCTAATTAATATTAAAAATATTTTGGAATAAAATATTAAAACATCAAACAATTAATAAAGTATTCTTGAAAAACTCTGCTACTAGCTCGGAATCTTAAGAACCTTAAAGGTTCCAGCAATAATCCAGAAACAAATACATTATGTGATTTAAAAGAATTCTTAGCCATATTTCTACTTACCCTGAAATATAAGAAAGTTTTTTCAAGAATTCTGTCTTTAATATGCTTCAATATCTCCTGTAGTGTGTGTGTGAGCTTTTTCTCTGTTTCGTTTTGTTGTGATTTGATTTTTTGGTGGTGTTTTCTTTTCCCCAAAAAATTGTCTAAAGACAGATTATTTATTTTTCTACTTATTTTGTGTGTATGGTCATTTAGGCACAGTATGTTCATTTTATCTGGTGTTGAACTGCTCTGTCAGGCTTCTGTCAAGACTGGGAATAATCAGGGAGTAGGCCAAAGAAATGCTTATGTTACCATGACTTGTCTTAGTAAATGACTTTGAGATATATCACTTTCATTAATAATGGAATAAGTCAAAGAGAAGAGGAAAGAAGGGCAGTTCAGGAAAACTTAGTGAAAGGGAAAATAAAATCCTGCTATATGGCACAGTGTCATATACCTGTATTTGTGGTGGTGTTTGTTGTTCCTTTCTAATACATAATGTTCACTGATATTTGCACCTCTAAGGATAAATAGTTGAAAATATTTTACATAAAGACAAGCTCATAAGTCAATTCTCCAATATAATGAAAAATATCCCCTGATTTCCCACAAGTAACAGTGTCTTGCTTTTCAGAGTATTTGAAAGGAAAAGCTGCAGAGGAGAATGAGAACTGCAAGTATCTGTGCTGCACAATTGAAATGTTTAAGGAAATCTTACTAAATTACACAATATTTGTAAATTGCACTGAGAAAAATTGCTTTAAGCACAAAATGTTTTCCACAACATGGTTTAATTGTGGACAAATTCAAAATCATAACAAATTTCTGAAAAGAGCAGATGGTCTTCAAAAAATAGCCCCCAAAACTAAAAGACTAACAAATGAAACAAACAAAACCAAAAAACAAAACAAAACAACCCCCCTCCCAAGAAAACCTCAAAGAAACCCCAGCAAAGACCCAAAACAACACTATGTGTCTTTATATACAGACACACACATGCACGCTTATTTTAAAGGCAACAGAGAGCAGCCAGTGTAGAGCATAGTCTCATTCTTTGACATTTAATCCATGCATTGTGTCCTTGTTTAATATTTTCCAAACTGTAAGCCATTCTGTCAAGTACCCAATTTTCCTTGTAGAAGTTCTGCTGATGAAACTCTCTCATGAATAACAGATCTGATGAAGAGCCTTTACATTAATATTGAAAGCAAAGCTACAGTTGGTTTGTATTCACCAGCTCTGTTCATTTTCCATGGCAAAGTAAAATAATCCCTTCCTTCCCATGAATAATAACAAGTGAACCTGAGAGCTCTGCCTGCTCAGCCACTGCACTTTTCTATTTAGATAAATCAATATCATATATGTTTATGAAAACACATGGTTTTTTTCTAGCTGAAGTATAAATCAGTGTTAGCTCTAGTGAAACCATTTGCACCACAACAGGGCCTGGAAACTTTGAAGTGTCCTCTCTAATCTTAGAAAAGCTACTGGATATGTGGTGTAGTCCATGTAACAGCAAGGAATCACATTTTTATCTAAAATTTACTAATTCCAAACATTTTATTTTTTTTAAGTGTTCACTGTTTTTCTTCTGAAAAGCAAAATAAAAAACACCCACATCTCAGTTTAAATCCTTTTCAATTAGAATCAATCAGCATCTGAATCTCTTTTATTTGCAGTCCTTTGTTAAATTGTTGTAGGACGCAATGTCCCTTTAATCTTCCCTTCTCAAAACAGAGCAGGACCAGTTCTTTGTCTCTGTCTCGCCGCATATACAGCAAGAGTTTCAACCCTCTGAGCATCTTGGTGGCCTATATCGGACTTGTTCCAGTTTATCAACATCTCTTCTGTACAGGCAGAACAGTGCTATGAACAGTATCTTATATGTGGCCTCACCAATGCTGGATAATCACTACCCTCAATATTCCAGGGTTGCTTTTGTTAATTAATATGGCACAGAGTGTAGTTTGCCTTCACCACTTGGAACACAATTAAGTTGATACAGGAACTTGTGCTTCCTAATCCAGCCTCATCTTTACTCCAATTATGAATCTTTTCAATAAGTTTCATATTGTTGCCTATTTTATTATCTGAAATAGTCTTCTTTAACTAAACTGAGAATATCCATGATGTCTTTTCACCTTCCGTCCATTACCCAGAACTTTTGGGTTCTGAAGATTTTGCTTCTATATTTCCTTTCAATTGTAATTATTGTAAATTTGGAGTATTCTTAATTACTTGGTGAGTTTTACAAAGTGTGATGGAAAGCATACTTTCTTTACCAGATGCCTGAAACATTGTCTTAGCCCAGGAATGCATACTGAGGAAGTTTCACACTGTCTCATGTGACTTATAATTTCTTTTATATGATTTCTTCTACCTAACTGTCTTAGAGGCATGAAGCAGATTAGAATTTCAAAGACTATTAGAAAGAATATTTGAATGCAGGGGAAGGGAATTTATATTCTTTTATGCTTTTTCAATCTTTTTAATCCTATTTCATTTATCAGGTAGAAAGAGAAGAATAATAACCCTTTCGTTACAGGGGCTATGCTTTTAGAAAATCAGAAGAGGATCATGTATCCATAACCTGAGTGTGCTGTTTCCATCATTGTTCTTGAAAACAGGCATATCATGGGCTTTAAAGATGCAATGGCTTTATAAGCCAGACCTACTACTTTCACCAAGTTCAATATCTTCTACTTTGTTTTAGTTACACTTTGTTTTAGTTGCACTTTGTTTTAAATTTAAATATTTTTATTTACTTGGATAACAAAAGTATCAGTTCACTGAGTCCTTTGGTATCTTATATTTTTAATCATAGAATCATAGAATCATTAAGATTGGAAAAGATCTCCAATATCATCAAGATCAGCCTTTTACTGGACACCACCATGTCAACTAGGCAATGGCAATAAGTGCTATGTCCAGCCATTTCTTGAACACTTCCAGGGATGGCGACTCCCCCACCTAACTGGACAGCTCATTCCAATGTCTGACCACCTTTTCAGTGAAGAAATTCTTCCTGATGTCCAACCTGAACCTGCCATGGTTCAGCTTGAGGCCATTTTCTCCTCTCTCAAAATACCAAGGAGGTGTAAAGGACATGATTTAGTTACTTGGACATATGTTCTCCTTCAGACTGTCATCACAAGATACTCACAAGAGATCTCAGAAGAAGCCTGTATATTGCAGAGCAGCAGATGGAATGAAACTACTGGTCATAGAGAAAACTGGATGTATATTCCACAGCCAGAGTACAAGGGACTGGGTTTTCTGTTTAAGGTGCTTTCAATGATGCTAGAATTCACATGTGAGCTTGATATCTATTCTTTATTATCAGTTACAGCCTAATAAACAGCTTCCCAGCCACTCTCCCTAGCCTGTAGCACTGCATGGGGTGGTTGTGACCCAAGTGCAGGACCTGACACTTGGCCTCGTTGAACTGATACTGTTGGTCTCAGACCATGGATCCAGCCTGTCCAAATCCCTCTTCAGAGCCTTCCTACTCTCCAGTGGTTCAGCACTGCCACTCTTCTTGGTATCATCTGCAAACTGACTGAGTGAGCACTCAGTCTTCTCATCCAGATCATCGGTAAAGATATTAAATAGGATTGTTCAAAATACTGAGTCCTGGGGAACCCGTCTTGTGCTCAGCCCACAGCTGGATGTAACTCCATTCACCACCACTCTTGGAGCTCAGCCATTCAGCCAGTCTTTCACCCAAGGAGCAGTGCATCCATCCAAGCCATGAGAAGCCAGTTTCACCAAAGGCCTTACTAAAGTCCAGGTAGGCAACAGCCTTTCCGTCATCCATTAAGCGTGTAACTTCATTATAGAAGGAGGTCAGATTGGTCAAGCAGGACCTGTCTTTCACAAACCCATGCTGGCTGGGTCTGATTGCCTGGTTGTCCCACATATGCTGCTAGATGACACTCAAGATGATCTACTCAGTTGTCTTCCCCGGCTCTAAAGTCAGGCTGATAAACCTCTAGTTACATGGATTCTTGCCCCATCCCAATGTAAAAAGAGGGAGTCAGGGAGGGTTCTTTTTAATAGATTTTTCAGATGAAAATAAAGCCCAAACGCAGCCATATTGTATCCGAGAATTGTTTATTGATAGGAAGTGTAAACATTCCCTACTGAAGGGGGATAGAAAAGGGACTAGAGAGAAAAAGAGAGATGGAAAAAGGAACAGAAGACAGGGACAGCGTTACCACAAGAACTTTAGTGCTTCGGTTCCCAACATGTGTTCTGCCCTTAGGGTAATTTTTCATCTCATGGAGTTTTTCACATATGTTAAGGCATAAATAAAAATCAGATTTTTATTTATGCCTTAATTTATGCCTCTCAACCCTCCTTCCTACTTATTTTGTAGATGGGCATCATGTTCACCAACTTCCAGTCAAATAGGACTCTCTGGTTAGTCAGGACTGCTGGTAAATAACTTAAGTGGCTCAGCAAGTTCTTCTGCCAGCTCCATCACCACTGTTGGGTGGATCCCATATGGCCAATAAAGCATAGTTAACCAATCAGAGACACCAAAGAGAAGGGACAGAAGAGAATTACTTTTTTTTTTGCTTGTCTCAAAGTAGGCATATTTGAGAAGCTGAAACCTACACATCTAGTTAAATAACTAAAACGTCCATAAATACCTAAAAATTAAGAGAAGTTGTTCCTTCTTCAAAGAACATCTATAAAAGGGAAAAAAATGTTGCTGTTTAACTTCTAATGCTTACACTTTCGTAATATTTACTTTAGAAATGGAAGATCTGTATTCAACAAATGCCTTCTCCTGAGAATTTATATATAATTATTTCTGATGTGAGAGCCAAAACAAGCAGTCAAAACAATAGAAACATTATAAAAGAATTATATTATTGTGGGCAGAAATTTAGATTCCCATGAACTCCCAGGTAATGCATAATTAAACAAGATTTATTTTAAGGGATTTCTCACTTGGATTTAAATTACAGTACAGGCTTCTGAATATCTCTGCAGACTTCAATTTTTGTCTAGAACTAGAAAAAAATATTAGCAGAAAAAAATCTGTGCAGAACCATCTTTTCTGAAAGATACTTCTGGATATAAGTTCAGGATTTAAAAACCCTAAAGCTTTTTTCATTTTTAATGTCTCCTGTTCATGAATTTCTTTAGTCCATCAAAATATATGGCTAAAACAAAAAGTTTCATGGCTTTCCCACACCATTATTTATAATTTCTGATCACACTTTTACAGTTCCCTTGTTCACTGTTTCTCAGTTGTTTATAATTTTTTTTTTTTAATTACAAAAGAGTACAACTATTAATACTTTCCAAGCAGAACCTAAGTAGAATGCAATCATATCTTGCTCAGGTTTAAATGCTTTCTATATGAAATTATTTTTATTTGAGAAAACATGAGGAACAACAGTCTTTTAGGTCTCCCATTGCTTTCTCACCTATGTCTTGTCACTGAATTTAGATAAATATATTTTAATTGAATAGAAATATTTTTTGCAAGTATGAATATCAGCAACTTTGGAAACAGAACAATTCTTACTATTAAAGAGTAACTTAGATTTATTTCTCATATGGAAAATGATGACTTTATTAGATGGCTTGCTATGAGGTTAGCCATGGATATGCAAACAGAAATCCTGACATTGAGAAGAAAGGTTATTATTAATTTGTACTCATATTTGGGAAATTCATGTTAAACTGGATAAAAAAATGGAAAATTAATTTTCTCTCTGTATTTAACAGAAGGACTTTATGAAATTATAGACTTTTGTTTAACATCTATTTGGTAGTTTATAAAGACCTGCTACTAAATAAAAAAATCCTAAATTCATGTGTTTTGCAGAGATAGAGAATTTTTAATAAATAAATTATGTATTTAATCTGTGATTTGGTGAGGGCTGGGTTTTTTGTTGTTATTTTGTTTGGTTTTGCTTTTTTCCCAAAGACAGAATACAGCTCTGTTTTGTTAGAAGAAAGAATAAAATTTCTGTTAATTGCTTCTCCTGTTACATTTGGAACTTAAAACTCTAATTTCATTATAGAAATGCTGAAATCTGATATTATTAAAGATATTACCCAGTTTAAATTTGTGCTATGTTAAATTAGATTTACCTTTATGAGGTAAACAGGCATTTGCAATTAAGCCTTTACCTCAAAATTACCTCATGATTTTCCTTCAAACCTGGAATTTATAAATTGGAGTCATAAAAAATTGATTAATTGAAATAAGGAAGTAATTATGGAGCGCCAGAACCAGTGCTTCCCTGGATATCGGTGTGAAGGACACGTCTAACTACCTTAGTTTCTCTTAAATTTTTTTGCTCACAAAATTGTTTGCATTTGAATATATTAGGATACACTGTGGCTATGTTAATGCTGGTTTACCTGCACAGTTTTGTCCAATTGTGTTTTAAACCACTACAACATTCATTTTTATTTAATTTCCCTTGGGTAGCTGTCTAACAGATCTTAGTGTTAGCACATATTCCCTCATTCAGTCTTAATTGTGATTTCTCATTTTGTCTGATTATATTGAGTTATGCTTACATATATCAACTTTAACAACTCTATTCATTTCTTGTTTACAACCTATGAACAAGAGGAACTACTCTTATAAACTTTGCTTCTTTAGTCATTGTTTATCCAGAGTACATATTACAAAATCTTTTTTTAACTTTCTTTCTTAAATCACTGGAACAGTTACATTAAGTTTGGTTTGTTGGCTGTTTTTTCAATTCTTAAAATAGGTTTTTAAGACCGTCAAATGCTCAAAATATTAAAAATTGAAGTTCTGTAGTATTGGGTTTTTTAACATTTCCTAACTTTCTGATTGAAAAACACCTACTCTGAAGAAATAATGTAATATGACACATTATGCCCTACTGTCCTGCCTGACCACATAGATAAACTTGATTATATGTATACAGTGTCAGAAAATGCATTTTCTATCATTTTCCTACAATAATTCCTACATTTTTCCTACAATTCACTGTTTATTTTCTTCTTGAGATCATCATGCAAGCTAAATATGGTCCAAATATTGTAGCTGCTGTCAAACAACAGTTACCAAGGCTAGTGAAACTTCCAGGCCGTGGCAAGGTAGACTTTGAACCTGTGGGAAGATTTTCCTCAGGGAACCTAGGGGTTCTCCATCAGGTAAAGTCAGCACAGAGCAGACAGACAGCAATGTGTCCTGGAGCAGCAAGACCCTTTACACCATCTGAGATGCTGCAGAGTCTCAGCATATCTTCAGGAGATATCGTCTATGATCTAAGACAAATGGGAAGTGCGAGTCACTTCTAAGTGGCATCTTGCACTGTACAGCTTGCATTGTAGGGTATTTCACATGCCACTAGTCATCTAAACATAGGCAACAAAATAGATCCTACATCTGTACCTTAGACATACATATCTACATTGCTGACTTCTGAACTTGTCTTAATCAAAAGTTGACTCTCATTCCAGTAGAACAATTTAATTACCTAAATATAAGGGCATCTGTTTTAACTGTTTCAAAATGCCATAGCCTTGTCTTCACCTGCTGATACAAAGCAATGCAGAAGTAGGATCACACCTGCCAGCAGAATCCAACTGCTTGAATAACTTGGACTACCTTAAAAGGCAGAGATGCCTTTGCATAAAAATGAATTGAAGCCTGAATATGCTGATTATTCAGTGGAGAGTAGCAGTAACCTGAGCTAGTCAATGGAGAGAGATTCCTTTAAGGCATATTTCATGTCTTTCAAGTTATGACATCTGGATGAAATTAATTATGTGATATGTGTTCCTTTAACTATAAAGACATTCTAAATGACCAGATTAGCTAAACATATGTCACACTGTAAAAGTCTATATTTGTCACTGAAATTCCAAGTATCTCTGTGTGACATATTTCAGGAATATGTAAACTTGCTCTTCAAGTAGCCAGTTAAAATCTCTAAATATTATAGTCAGTAAGCACAGTCTAATGAAAGTTGAGACATCAGTTGAATCTCAGTGACATATTAACTCTCAGCTTCCGTTCCAGAATTGTCAGGTGTACAGCCAATTCAGAGACTAAAGCACTGATCAAACTTAAATTTATATAAATATAATGCAAACCTGTATCATTAAGTTAAATAAATCTAAGGCATCTCTAATGCTTTTGCTGTTGTGTAAAAGTATCCAAAAAAGTAGAAATTTTGTAATTGCCCAGATTTATGAGTGGAATTTGATTGCTTAATTATGAACATCTCATTTGAGATTTGAGTTAAAATACATGGCAAGGCACAGAACTGCTGCAGTTCTGCCTTCTACACCAATTGCTGGAGGTTATGGGATATACTCAAGGGAATTCTCTCAAAAAACACTCGTTGCTGAACTAGCAGTTCAGCCTACTGGCTTATGTGCCTAAACCTTCAAGAGTTTTGTCTGCTGCATATAAGTTGTGGCACAGTAATCCTTTCCTTTCATTGTACATGTACAAAAATGAAGCTCTCACATCTATGTATGTTAAATGAGAAAATATATTGGTTTAGATAATTCAATGTACACTGAATAATTTCTTAAATAGACCTTAATTCCAATATTGTCTGTGTAACCCATGGATGAAAAGGTCATTATGATTAAGTAGGGACTAGTATAATTTAAAAAAAAAAAAAAAAAAAAAAGCAGGGAAAAAAGAGCATTTGAAAGCAATTACTCATTTATAAAAACATTTTTTTTATGTATGTTTTAAAGGTAAATTTTAAGGCTGGTGAAAAATTAATACAATATTAGCTGTAATGTAAGTTGTTTTTTTTTTTTTTTTTGTAGAAGAGAGGCAAAGGTATGACATTGATTTGAAGTACTGTATTATGAGTATGAAACTGACATGTCTGAAGCTATCAAGGGAACTCTCAAGTAAAAATTCTGATTTAATTAAATTGTTACTTCCAACCAGACATTTGCACATTTGTACAAATATGCAATACAAGATCTAAAGTAAATAAGAATCCTTCTGAAGCAACAAGTAGAGACTAGACAGCGTATTTTTCATCCAAAATGGTGATATGTACTTATGTTTAGGAGTCTCAATCCTAATTTGGGTCAAGATTAAGATATAGATGTAGATGTAAATAAGGCAATGGTAAAAAACTTGGGTAGAGTGTATGTTCAAATATAAATGTAACTAATATGAATAAAATATAAATAAAACTGCCATTAATCTAATTAAAACACCGTTTAAGGTGCCTTTTTTTTTTCTGGCTTACTGGTGCTGCTCAGGAATGGCTTAAATATTCTGTCTCACTTTATTTCTCTGTTGAATTTGCCAGATAACACAGATGCTGTGAATATACTAGGGAATCTCCCAGGATACTATATGCCTCTGATTAGGCAAGTGAATCAAATCACCAAGCTAAATTGTTCATGGAATCTGGACAGCAGTTCAGCTGATTGAGGAAATCTATTGATCAGTTGAGACTTACTCATCTAGAAGATGAATTGCCAGGCTCATATAGTCGCTTGGGATACACTGTAGAGCTGAAATAACACCAGATGTGGTGGGACTACAGGCGGGGGATTATACCCCTTGACAGAGTTTAAGCTGACATGCAAAACTGTTCGACATGACCTGAGAAATTGCTGGATGTGACAGATGACCATGTAAGAAATGGTGAAAGTTACAGTTCTGGGTTTCTCAGTACAAGACAGAGATGCAGTTAGAGGTGAAACTCCAGTAAAGGGTCACTAGGATGATAAAAGGACTGGAGCATCACTTCTGTGAAGAAAGATCGAAGCAGCTGAGACTATTTAACCTGGAGAAGATTCATGGGAAATTTCATCTGTGTATATAAATACCTGAAGGGAGAGGTCATAGTTTCAGACCTGAAGGGAGAGATCATGGTTTAAGACCTGAAGAGAGAAGTCATGGTTCAAATCCAGAAAGAAACTAAGCACCACACAGCAGCTCTCTCACTCCCCCCCAGCAGGATGGGGGAAGAAAATTAGAAGGGTGAAAGTGAGAAAATTCATGGGCTGAGAAAAGAACAATTTAAAAATTAAATATAGTAATAATTACAACAATAACAATGATAATAATTAGAAATTAAATAAAAAACAACAAAAGGGGGAAAATAAATGCTGGGGAAGACAGGTGATACAAATGAAGAGAATTGCTCACCA
>VZTJ01000491.1:333834-376300 GCA_013397795.1 Orthonyx spaldingii | reverse complement strand
CCCCAATCTTCCCCCTAGTTTTATTGCTGAGTATGTTGCCGTTAAATGTGGGATACCTCTTGGATCAGCTGAGGTCAGTTGTCCTGCCCATGTCCCCTCCCATCTACTCGTGCACCCCCAGCATGTTTGCTGGTGGGGTGAGAACCAAAAAAAAGTTGTGATGCCATGTAAGTGCTGCCCAGCAATTACTGAAACATCCCGGTATTAACACTGTTTCCAGCACAAATCCAAAAGGTAGCCCCTTACTGGCTACTATGAAGAAAATTACCCTAGACAAAACCAGCCCAGGAGAATGTAAAGAAGATGAAGCCAGGCTCTTCAGTGGTGCTCAGTGACAGAACCACTTATTAGCTGATTCCTACAATTCTGGCACTCAAGTATTCTATTTCTTATGCCCCTTAAAGTACCTAGCTTTTTTTTTTGTTAATCTCCAAGTGTTTCCTTCTTTTTCTTTTGATCTCTCACATCCTTTTTCTTAATTTCTTCACAAGTTTACATTCTTATTTCATTTTCAAGGTAGCAATAATTTCACTATACTTTACTTCACCCTACATATCTTTTAAAGAAAAGCACCAGTCTGTACTCTCTTTACTTAACAATGTCCATAGCCTTCAGCCCACACATCCATTACATTTTTTCCTCTGAATTTTGTACTATTTCCAGTAGTGCATTTTTCTACACTATCATCTTCAGTTGAGGTTTCTTGTGGTTATCTAAAAAATTATTATCCTCCTCTTGATTTGGGTCTTATACTTTATATAGGCAAGTCAAGCAATTATTTACCTAATACTGGAAACCAAATGTACATAGGACACAGTCACAAAACTCTTCTGTCCTAACTCAGTACCAGTCACCCAGTGGGACAGAATCTTCGGGGAACATAGCAGTTAAATTGTAGGTTTTGGGTCTGGTCCTGCTGGGACTCTCAAGACAGCTCAATTGCTGCACCATAACAAGTTGCTAACAACATGCTCAGAGTTAAAATTTTACAAGTCAGTCCTAAATGATATCTTTTCTCACCAGCAGAGTAAATGATGGATTCTTGTTATGTATCTGACCCCTCTTCAAAATTTCCTACCCCTGTTCCAAGTCATGGTGGAGTTGGATTCATTTGATGTGTTCTGCTTGTACCTAATTTGTTTGCTTATTTTGTTCTTGGAAGTAGTTCAACCACTTTTCCCTGCACTTTAAATTGAACCTGAGAAGATATCATGCATGGAAAAACACATTCTGAATAATTAAATATTGATACAATTTTGTATGTAGCTGGAAACACTATTCTAAAGGGAAGTTTTTGTGCTCTAAATGCAATCACACACAATTCTGATTGTAAACCAGGCTCTTCACTGTACATATGTTATTTCCTATGGGTACATTCCACAGAAAGTAGGGTATTTTTTATATTTACCACATATCTGGATATCACATTTTCTATTACATAACCACATATGTCATTATGACTTCCTATACATGGCTGTTAACAGTAGAAATTAAGGTAGATCGAGTGAGGGGAGGTAAAAAGACAGTCCAAGTCATTCTAAAATCATCTGTAGATGTACCTTAAGTACATGGAATTGAGAAAAGATCATATTATCGGTTGGACTATACAGAAAAATAAAATTACTCTGGCCTGTTGTGACATGTTTTCAATAAGAATGTTATTTACTCAGTTTGACTATTATATTATGTCAGAAGAAAAATAATTCTAAATCTAAAACCCAGGTTCTAACCATACAAACTTTAATTGCATTGGGAAAAGCATTAGTAGCAGCCAAGTGTATAGGTTGTCTTGACCAAAAAAGTTATTTAAGGATTTTGTGGGACAAGTTCTTGTAGGAGTGTTTTATAAGTAGAGCTCAAAAAACCCACACAACCCAGTAACCAACAAGCAAACAAACTGTATAATGTAAATAACAAGTTTTCTAAGGAAGCATGGCATTGGGCAGATTTGCTATAAAATTAGTTTCTCGGAAAGGCTAAAGAAGGAGCAGGAAAGAAGAAATAATTAGGCTTTTACCAGCAAAGGGAAAACATAATTTCTTTCAGTGAATAGTGACCATGAGCACACAAGTTGCTTCTTACAGGGAAAGGAAAGAAAAATGAATTTTGATTTAGAATAAAATATTCACAGTAAAAAAAATCTCATGACTAATCAAGAATACTCAACTAAAATTGAACTAAATGCTCCTGTTAATTTATTATTTTTCAGTGTTGGTGACAGTCCACATTTGTCAGTGTCATTCCTGTATAGTTGATCTCTGATGACAATAATGTTATCTTCATATAGTTCAGATCATGTATTAAAATAAAATAAAATAAAATAAAATAAAATAAAATAAAATAAAATAAAATAAAATAAAATAAAATAAAATAAAATAAAATAAAATAAAATGGATTTAACATTTTTATTTGTTTCTAATCAGTGTGCTCAGTCACACTTACTAGGAGGCTTTCACAGAAATTTATAAAAAGCAAAAAGACTTTAATTATATTAGATTATAATCACAAATATATATGTCTGGTGTTCAAAAAACATTTGTTTGGGCTGACATTTTCCATTCTTTGTGTGTCTATGCAAATGTCCATTTTACTAAAGTTGCAGTCAGACAATTTTGATTAATTCTCACAGGGTTCTGGGAACAGTGTTAGTTTTTCTATGTGGAAACTTTTAACTGAGGTCACCTCTACAGCTGATTTATTACTGTTTTTTTAAATCTGGATACTTGATTTTGTATTTTCATTTCCTAATGAAAACGTACACTGATGGTGCATATAGTTTGGAAAACTTTTCAGATCTCCGACTTTCATCCAAAACCTTTAACCTTCTGTCATGTTACACACGTGGCTACTTCCCACTTTTCTTTAGCATATTGTGATCAAGTGGGGCAACAGGCAGTGCAAACCTGTCAGTACATATAACCTTTATGTCTTTACAAAATGTCCTTTGATGATATGAGTCATCAATTTGATGAATTGTGCAGTAAATTAACAAATATTATTTTCAACTTTTGAAAAAAAAGCCCTGTATCCTTGAAAGAGAATTAGGAAACACCTTTTTTTGAGAGGAACTGTGTTTCATGCTCTTTGTTATTTTCAATTTGTCAATTTTATACCATAATTTTATGATACTGTTTTTTCTTCACTGAAAAATTCAAGCAAGATAGACTGATCTGTTTTACGTCAGTTCCTTTACACTTTCTGTAGATTTTCTTTACATTCTTCTACCATCTGACTAGACTTTCATGACTCTGATGTGCCCTAGCTGAATATTTGCAGATTTGACTTCTCCAGCGTAAAACAGAGAATACATATTAAATTTTTGTTTCTTTTCACTGAGAAAAAAGAAGCAGCAAGTTCTCCTGTTGTCATTCTTGAATTCTTTGATTTGTAAATTCAGGATTGTAGATGAGTGATGAAAACTAATTCATGTTCCACTGTCCAATGGATTTGAGTATTTCCATCCTGACTCTAAATAAGTAGTCTCATAAAAACAATCTTACAAAATGTTTCAAACTCATAGAACCATGTCATATAAACTTAGACTTACAATACTTGAATTTCTATCAGTTACTGATGTTACTTGAGAATTTGGTTGTTTTACTGAATTGTATTATGTTATGTATATTTGGATAATTAATATTAATTAATATAAATAAGTAATTATTGTAAATGGGAAGGCTGCCTTCAATCATACTTTGAGTATCTGAAATGCTTCTTGGAACAAAGGAAACAGATGCAGAAAAGAAACAAGTGACACTGAAATGAAAAATGCAACAATTTTAATTTTTTTATCTACATAAGAGATGTTGGAGTTTGTTGGGGGTTTTGTTTGGTTTTCTTAGTTGGATTTTCCCCCCTTTTTTCTTTTCATTTTACAATTTAATTTTAAAATTATTCTCGTGGAATGTCATAATTTTCAGATGTGGCCTTGTAAAAAGTAGAATTTTAAAGGAAAATATACAATGGATTTTAATAAGGACCACAAAATAAAAAGTAAACGTTGGTCCATTGTGAAGTATCTAACTACTCAGAAGGATGAACTAATAAATGTCTACATATTGATGAACTTTCTCATATTTCAGGTTCTTTTCCCATCCTGCTATGTGGAGCTGAGCTGCTGACCAGGGTTAAACCTCAACAGTCTTTTTTGGTGCCCAGTGAGGGTCTTGAGGTGCTCATAATTACAGATGAAGGGTGCTAGGCTGAATTTGTAGCCATCATAGGTGTTTAGCTATTAATTGAGAGGCTCTTGGGCTTGCCATGGGATTTGATTAATTTACTTTATATTAAACATAGTTCCATCTTTCACTTATTCTTTTCTATGAATTCTGAATGCTTTCATAGTCACATTTGTCATGTTTCAGTTCAATTTACATGCCTATGCAGAGAAATCTTAATCTCTGTTAGTCACTCTAATATCTTTTGCCACATTCTCAGGGGCATAATTTTAATTATTATTGTATCAAGGATATTCAAGATAAACATGATAGTTATCAGAACACATTTTACAGTTTCTATGAGTGCAATGGTCTGGTAGAAGTCAGGAGTTGGAAAAAGCTGTCATTTTTTTTGTCCTTCAGGCACTGCCAAAGCCTGGCACTGGGGAGGAATAAGGTGTCTTATCCTTAAAAGTCTCACCTCCACAGAGGTCAGTTACTTCTCAGCAGCTCTGGTGGAACCACCCACGGCTGCCCCTAGGGGCACCAACTCCTTCACTCAATCGCTTTGCCTGCAATTGCTGTAGCTGATGGCTAGCTAGGTAAATCAAGATCCGATCAATGATAGGTTGCATAAAATACTGTGCACAGGACACAGCTAAGGGTATTGCATACAAATTGTATTAACTGATTACACTGTACCTTATTACTGATGTAAAGGAAACACTATTGAGAGACTATTGAGAGACGAAGTTGTAATCCAAATGAAATTACTAGTTCATTGTGACATAAGCATAGAGAAATAAATCAGCTTCTGACACATTTATTTCATCTACAAAGATTGTTACAGTTCAATAAAGGACACAGTATATGCATTGCAAGCAAAATTGTCTTGTATTAAGAGATATTCAGCTTTATTTTTTGACACAGAATGCATAACTATCACCTGCTCTCAATGAGTTTTAAAAATGAACAATGAACAGAGCTCCAGCAGGAGAAAAATAGCAGTGAATGAAGTTTAAGCATCTTATTTATCATTGAGCATTTTAAACAAGATTGTGAGTAGTATTGTGTGACTATGGTTCAATTTTAAGTAGAAACATTTGTCTGATTAAGGAAGCATATATAATACGGAATTATTACAAGCATACTCAGAGCTATATTTATTTATATTCTAAGAAATTTATCTTATGCCTGAACAGATGCTAGCTCAGCTAATTCAGAATTTTGGCAGATTCCATTGTGTAAGTATTTAGCATCAGTGGATGAATTTATTATTCCATTATCATCTGTGAAGGAACAATGAAAAATAGTGTCATAAGTTCTGAGATATATAGAATTTGGCACTGAAAAATGAATTGTTGAATGCTGTTTTTGTCTCATAGTACTATAGATTTGTTTTTCAGATATTTCACAGTATCTGTGTTGCACCTGACAGCTTCAAGAGGAATGGATTTTTGCAGTGTCTCTGATGTTCCTATCCAGAACAACACCCCTGATACTTTAGTGTCAAAAATTTCAAACACTTTCCCAGAGAAAGGGTGGTTTGGATGTGGCCACAAATATTTTACCTGTTTCTCTCTGGAATGTATCTTTACAATCCTCCATAAAGCAGCTTAGACCATGCTGTGAGTTGTAAAGTTTAGCAGAACAGTGAAGAATTTGCTTGGGAAGGTATCTATAAATGGCAAACTGACACTGAGATAAAAATTTTTTCTGATTACTGAGATAAACTTTATTTCTATAATGGTGAGTGTGGGGCAGTGGTGTCCCTCAGCTCCTCAACTGCTATTTTTATGGGTAGGTCGTTGAAGATCTTCAGCCAAGATATAAACAAAAAAATTATGCTTAAAAAGTAAAGTATGTGAACAAATTTTTTGAGATGTAGGGATTTTAAAAGGGTATGCTAAAGTAAAAATATTGTTTCAGACCTTGGTGCCAAGGTAATTTTGGATACAAACTTTAAAGAAATTTTTTCATGATTTTTCATGATCAGATGTTAACAGTGATTCTAAATTATGTCACATTAGTTTTCTTGGGAATACTTATAAGATCGCGACTCATATGAATCACGACAATCAACACCTAAATTTTGTAGAATTGTAGACAGATATTTCTTCTCTGTGCTGACAAACTGCCATATATAGTTTTGGTAAATACTATACTCATGCATTTCACTCATGACCATTAAATAAAATGAAAAATGGGTAGAAATGTAAGCACTATATATTTAAATACTCGCTAACCAATTTTATGTATTTCCCACACGTTATAAGTTTGAGTGGAAAACAGTACTAGATCTGGAAAACAGTACTAGATAGCTAATTATGGGCAAATGAATCCTATCTGATGCAGACAGAACAATTCAGATAACCATACTCAAACAGCTATTAGAGAGTGAGCTAAATAGATTTTCAAGAACTACATACTTACAATAACACTCTAACCAAGTCTTTTTCTAGATTCTAGAAACTTTTAATGTTTTCTTTAATTAGCTATGGTTAAACTTATTAAACTCTTTTCAGCCTTGCTAATTCTTGTTTGCCTTTCATAAACCTGCTTTCTTATTAAAAGGACTAGTTTGGGTTCTCAGATTCACAATATATTTATGAAAAATCTTGTAAATTTTTGCCCTATGGACTTCACATGTGTTGGGCAAAACTGTATCCTAACTATAAAAACAGAACAAGAACTTTTTTTATTAAATTAGATTGTTCTATCACTAGGGGTTTTTAACTGTTCCTTGCAAACAAACTGAAACCTATTGCTCTTCAATTTCTGATGCAAGTCATAAACATTGACTTTCAATGACAATAGGATTTACTGATTTCTGCATTAACAAAATGATTAGAATTGTCTAGGTCAGAATCATCATCCCATAGGAACAGAAGTGGTAGGTCAAGAATAGAAAACAACTGTTATCTCGGAGCTAATACATGGGAAAACAACTGAAAATTGCACTGAGAGGAAGAGGGAGAAAAAGGGAAAAAACCCCATTTTCCTCAAAGCTGCATTTCTTAATTAAACACTGATGAATCTGGTGGATATGATACAAAACTGTCACTTATTGTTACTTTGGAAGATCTAAACATCACCAAAATAATGATGAAAATAAAAACAGTAGTAATAGAATGACTAAACTGAGTAAGAAAAAGTACACGGTCAATATGTACAATGTGTAAAGGTTAATAAGAACAAATTTTGATATAAACCAGAAAAATGTCAGCAATAATCAAAGAGGAAGTAGAAGACCCAGAATATGTTAATTACTATTGCATCACTGAGATTTCAAAATGAAAAAGAATACTAGGATGGAACATCAAAATACATTGTGTCAAACTGATATTACACAGAAAGAGGAGAAGAAGTTAAACAACGCTTGCTAGGTTTCTATAAACTGATCATGAGCGTAGTTGAGAGAGAAACTGATATTTTTGAGCTGTCAAAGTATTAATATTGTGCAACAACCTTCCTATATGACAGAGTATGACAACAGATAAATAGTTCCGAGATGAAATCTGATCCATTTCTGAAAAGGCTCTGACTGCTTGTAATACCTGAAGACAATTTTTCTTGTCCTTTCTTGTCATATTCCAGCAACCTCAAAGTGCTTTCCTTTACTCTGAAATATTTTAATTATTACATAATACATGTTAAACTAATAAAAACTAATAAAATATTGTATAACTTTTACAGAAATGCAAGGATTTTTTAATTATCCATGTGTCATGAGTTTATAACTTCTCAAAAAAAAAAGTGTTGAGTGCAAAAAATTCTATGTGAGGATTCTTCTCACATAATTTTAGATATTGGACTTTCTTTTGCTCTGTCACAAAATGCAATAGACATCAAAGCATGTCCGGAAATTGAATCTTTCAACATATCTGTCTTGAAGATCAGTTTTGAAAAGGGAAAAAATAACCCTCTCAAGGCATCTCTCTTTATGCCTACAGACTCTAGACATATGGCAGTGAGCCTTGTCAAGAGACTGTGCTTCTACAAATAAATATTTCTTATATCCAGGTGGAGCTTCCTGTGCATCGGTTTCTGCCCATTGCCTCTTGTCCTATTGCTCGGCAGCACCGAGCAGAGCCTCGCTCTAAGCTCTTGACACCCTCCCTGCAGATACTGATATAATTGATCAGGTCCTCTCTCAGTTGTCTTTTCTTGAGACTGAAGAGGCCCAGTGCTCTACTGGACCTGCTCCAGGATCTCCATTTCTCTCTTGTCCCAGAGAGCCCAGAACCATAGTTTGTTTGGCCACATTTATACACAGTCCTATAGACAGTGATAATTGATAGCCAATCTCTTTTGAATGTTCCCAAACCCTTTAAACACAAAAAAAAATCCCTAACCTGAAAAGCAGTATTTTTTCCACGAATATTATGCATGTAAATGCCACTTAATGTAATATCTTCTCAGGGATTTTTTATTTAATAATAAAATTAATTATTTTGTCATGGTCATTCAAGTCAAAAGGTTTTCTGACTGCTAGAAAAGGCATATTAAATCATGACACTTGATAAATGACAAATTTTGTCATTATCCAACAAAGGACTGAACTTACATTGAAGTTAAGTGAAGCACACGTATTTTGTAAGATAATTTATATCTCCTCCTGTTAGAGGAAATTTGAGCCATACTGGTGATTTTTGGGAAAATTGTGAGCAATTCTAAAATACTTTAAGAATCTTAACCCTAGAAGAATATAAACGACTTAAAATGAAGTAAACTGCTTAGCAAAATATTTCAGTTTAAAAAAAGTTTAGGAACACCTATTACAAAATAAACTCAAAAATGAGTTTGGTTTTGGTTTTTTTTTTTACAATTATTGTGAACGAGTCAGAGGAAGAACAGCATGTTTTAATAACAAATGTCAAGTTGAAATGCAAAAAAGTAACCCTGAGAAAATTGAAGACTGAGGCAGAAAGCTCCTTCGTCCTCCCACCAAAGGAGATAGAACACCAATGAATCAGTGTAAAAAGAAGTAGGAAGAATGAAAATTTAACATCAAAGAAATACAGCAGCCTTGTTGGTGGACTTGTTTGTATTAATAATCACTCATGGTAGAACTGGCTGTTTGTATTTTGGTTGTTCGCATTTTTGTAGTAAGTCACTCATATTTTGACTACATTTTAAAAATGTTAATTAGTTTATCAAGAAATTCTAAGAATTGGATCCCCATATAAGGAAAGTGTATTACTCAAAGTGTACCCAACAGGAATCCTTCTCTGGAACGGAAAACAAATTTTTAGTTTTAGCTCAAACCATGCTTGGCCGTCTTCAAGTAATGATATTTGTGGGGACAATAATGCAGTACTTTAATGTATCATATTGCCAGAAGCAAGATAACAGGACAGAAAAGAAAGCCTCGAAAGTAAGATCTGATGTCAGTAAGTTGCACATTATGATATCTCAGGGCTAGTTATAGTGTTACTCTTTTTTCTGTTTCTTTAACAGTACTTAGCTATAATTGCATCATTCAAATCTTCTACCTCTAAAACACAGACATGTTTGAAATATCCCACTTCAGTTTTAGTTGACTCCCAGATATATGTATGCAATCCTAGGATAAATATTTTTCCAGTGCTAAAATTACCACATAATGTGTTTTTAGTAATCAAGGAGCAGATTGAAAATAATTTATTTGCCTAAATTCCACCACTCTTTAATCACATGCAGGGAATGGTCATGCTACTCTATCAATCTACATTTCCAAGCTACTGCCTGCCTTTTTCTGGAAATTTGACATACATATTGCTCTACCATGTTTTGGCCAATGTATCAATATCCCTTTGAGTTTTTGTCAGTTACATAAGGATATAATTCTTATAAATATATACCATGGAAAAACTCAAAGAAAACAAACAATAGCCATAAAACTGCTAACTGAATCAGCAAGTGGCAAAGTGCTAGGCAAGGAGGTCATTACTCTTCTTCAGAGCAGAAAATATTTCAGGGCTTTGCAAGACAGTAAAGTAACTTCATGGACCAATCACATCCCAATTCTTTCCAACCAGTGAAAAATGTCTTTACATAAGCATGTACACATATGGCACTCAATACAAATTTAATAGCAACAGATTTTTAAAATGACATTTAGTTTCATAACCACAAATCTTTGTCTTATAGACCGGGAATTTAACAGTAAGTTTTCTTTTATGGTGATCCCCATCAGCTAGGTGGAGCCTTATAATATTCAAAACATGTATTCTCTTTCTCCAAAGACTACATTACTTAAAGGAAGGCATTGATTTTTGCCAAGAGACATACAGGAAGACAATCAATCAATGACAGCTTTGCAGGACAGCTACTAGTAAAACTACTCTTTGTTCTCACTTTGTATTCCTTGAGGTCATGCATTTATTTTAAATTTTTGGTTCTTTGATGATTGAGGGACAGCCTCAATTAGAATCAGTCTTAGTCAATTTTTATTTCTGCAGAAATGAACTAAAAGAAAAAAATTATAAGTAAAGAAAAATATCATTTAAAAGAAAACCTTTCTATGAACTGAACCACTTTCAGTTTTTTGCCACCTGTTTTTCTTTTATTTCTTGTCATTGTTTAGGAATGGTACTCCCCAATTTAATGTTCCCACTGGAACTCTCTAAACTGTGTATAACTGGCTTTCTCCCTTTTCCCTCCCCTTCCCCTCCTGAATGCTCCTTCCATCCTGGGACCAATGCCACCTCACTGCTCTCTTCAGCTCAGGGCCAGCATTAGCTTACTGCCATTTCCAGCACTCTCGCTCAATTGGAAAGAATCCTTTCTCCCTTGAAGAGAGAGAGAGTCCCTTCTCCCATCTCTGGCAATGACTTGAGGTGGTATAGAATAACCCGTGTCCTACCCATCTACTGCAAAAATTAACCCTGTCCTGGCTGGAAGCAGGAAATACATTTACGAACATTTTAATTTCAAGTTATGCTACCTGATATACTTAACTGTATCTTTTAAAAACCTGGAATGCTTATATTGTTTGCCTGAAGTAAATGATATCTCTACTCTTTGTGGCTTCTTTTTAAGGTGGAGTTAGGGAGACTTTAACATCATAAAGCCACAAAAATAATGTAACATTGAAGTAAGAAAAAACTATTAAAATTTTGACTTTTCATCTGAGGACAACGATTAGTTCAATACAATACAGTATTTTACAACGCAAATATTAGCACTTGGAAATTGAGAACTTGTAGAGACTTACAGTGTTATCCATCTGCAAAAACATATTGTCATTCAAAACTACAATGTTTTTCTCAAAGGAAAACACAAAGCCAAGTTATAAACAAGACCAAAAAACTCCTTTCCTGGATTTTAAGATAGCTACAAAAGTTCAATACTTTTTTAAAAAAGCATACTCTTGCTTCAAGATTTACATCTTCAAACAAAAAATAAAACAAATTCCAATCATGGGACTTTGACATTATTCAACTTCCAAAATACAGATTGCTTGTGATTAGAAAGATACAGCCGCAAGTGACTGAAACAGAGAAAATTGCATATTTCACAGAGAATAAATGGATAAAAATAAGTAAATAATAACCACATAGTGTCACAGCACTCTTGCAACCACACCAGGGATATTTTCAAGGCAGGCCTCAGCAATAGCAGTATCATACAACACACTTCATTATCAGACTCTGCCTTCAGCCTCTTAAAACACAACCTTTTATACCATACAGCACATGCTCCTCCCCACACCATGATTGGTTAGCTTAGCTGCCCCACCCAGGGTCACAGCTGAAGTTCATTTGGGTAGAGGCCGCATGGCTGGAATCCATCTATGCTAAGGTTATGTTTTCCCACAACATATGTTACACCTGTTATTAGCAGTTACAGACAGATTGTACCATGTACTGGGGAAAAAAGTCTATCAGTATGCAGATACTGAAACACAAGATCTGAAAGTTTCTACAGAATGTCATGAAGGTCAAATGTATGTGATCACTCAATGACAACACTGAAGATAGAAATTTATCCTCTACTCTTTTGTATTTCCCCCCAAAAAAGCTGGTTAGGTTTTTGGCTTTTTTTTTTTCTTTTTTTTCTGTGACAAATAGGTACCATTTCACAAGTAAATGATGCTGGAAAATAAATAAATTTTTGAAAAAATTATGAAAAAAGGTAATTGTTTAAGAATTCTTTTTCTCAGAAGCCATTACTGAAAGGGACTATACCTGTTAAAATATGTCTCACCTAAAAGGCATCAACCAAATATTGTGAAAATATAGAGTGCTATCTACTGCTGAAAGTACAAGACTATAAAAGTATTCCCTCTGGGAAAAATAAATAACAAAGGGGCTGTGTAATGCTTTAATTATAAATTTATTGGACATAAGGTTCCACTGAAGAATTCCAAGTATGTCAGGCAATAAAGCAGATGTCTTTGTTGTGTTATGCTGTATATGCTACTTTCTGTATCTCATCTCAGTTATACAAAATGAATATAAAATATTAAGCTACTGCAGAAGACCTAAATAACAAAGGACACTCCCACCATGGTTCAGTAATCCCTGTACTACAACTTAATTTAGAAAAAGCATTATTCAACTGCCAATATCAATATTCTATAAATCAGATTTTTGAAATAATCACTGACAGAGATAGACACTATTCTCATATTCATAGAAGAATAAGAGCAACTATCCAAATAACTACTGTGGAACAAATTATCCTTTAAAAATCCTTACTCTTGTTTAACATTCATTAGGTTGCTTTTCCTCATGTACTTGGTGGTTGAAGGCTGGAGGTAATGCTTTTCTGCATAGTACATCCTATAATTGATCTGATTAGACAATAAATGTTTCAAAGCCTACAGTACAGGTATTTCATATATCCTATTTAATTTCAGAAAATATGTAACAGTTTTGCCAAAGACATGTACATTTTTTCACTAGCTTTTAAAATAAATATCCTATTTCTTCACAAATGAACTGTAAATATAGAAGATATACTTAGATAATAATTTTGGGGTATTTTGCCCTATCGACAAAACAAAAACAGATACATAATTAGAAAGGAGTTATTACAATTAAATCAGTAATTTGATACTTTTATGGCAGGTATCTTATTTTTTGTCAATTAAGGTTTATACTTAGCAGTCAGTGTATTTTTCAGAATTTGGTCCAGCATATTTTAGCTTTAAATACCTCAAGAACTTGGTCTTTCAATCCTTCCCTTAGGAAATTATTCTATAATCTTGTCAAGAGATAGGTTATACTTATCACTACCAAGTGACAGTGCTTGCAGGTATAACATGATGCTCTTATTTAAGACCTGAAACAATCTCTACAGAAAGATAATTGAAGTGGAAAAAATCCTCTTAAATTTAATCTTCGATGGTCAGGCAAATAACAGAACTGAGAGTAGAAACTCAAGACATTTATTATGGCCGCCTTGCAGCTTAACACCAATAATAGTGCAGTCATTCTTATTCACTCCGGTTTAGACTTTTAATTCACTTTGCATCCAGCATCCAGCAAACCTGAGCTAAGGACCAAATCAATTATATCAATTTACTTTACATTTGCCTTATTTACCTTACCTTTATATTTATTTAAAGGCTATAGGAAATGTTATATGCCATACCCTATTTATGAAGGACTTCCTTCATATTCATGAAAAGATTTACAAATTACAGGCTGTCTATATTCCACAAATTACATGACAGATGAAGAAGGGTCTAGACAGTTGATTGTTTTCCTCTCCAATAGAGGATATGGGAAAGAAGCCTGTTTGGCTGCATGAACATGTAAAATTATTCATGAATCTTAGCCAGGTGAGATCCCTGGGCAATAAATAATAGGCATCTGAAAAGCTAGGAGTGAAGGACAATGTATTTTTTGCATCTTCATTTGCATGTGTTATGAATGAATGCTGTATCAGAACAAGTATCTTTAGAAGATATTTATGAAAATTTTGCACTGGTTTGTGACTCTTCACAAAATAGAATAATTAGGGGTGAGAGCTTTGTGGCAGTTATGTTGTTAGCTTTTTCTGATGTTAGTTAAAGTAAACCTCTAGATCATTTAATCTTCAGCCTATGGTCTTTAGAAAATAAAAAATTGACAGCTGTTTGACACCTGACAGACCTCCATCTGCCTAAGAGATGCCATGTCCTCCTGTATGACACAACATAGTAGCATAAAAAAATGTTGTATTTACTGATGAGACATTTTCAAAGCTATAGGAACATTTCTCCATTTCAGTGATAGTGACATTTAACTGCTGAGGGCTGGCTGTCCTGCAGGAGGGAGTGAGGAGCAGAGGGTGGCCATGTGGCCAGCAAGGCCACGCCCTCCTTTGAGCAGAACTCTGCAGCACTCAGTCAGGGAGCAGGACTGGGATGAGGATGAGGATTAGGGTTGGGACAGAGCCCTGTAACTGCATAGTAAAACCATGGTAATGGGATGGTGGCGATTGATCTGGCTCCAGGGTCAGAACATCCCCAGAGACTGGCACAGGGCTGAAGGAGACTTGGAACAGTCATTCCTGATGACAAAGCTGTAGCTGTTGGGTTTTTTTTATCACTGATGACTGATTTCTGTCTAACCTGCCCTCCAGGAGAAAATACATCTTTTCAGGCAATCCACTTTACACAGAAAAGAGACTATTTACCTTTCAGTTTGAAGCAGTTGAAGCATATTTGAAGACAAGCATCCCTTCAAACTAAATAAGCCCATGTATTTTGAGATTTTGTTTTATGGCATGTTTAATGATATTGTTATCTTTTTTTGACATGTTTCTGTTTGTGTTACAGAACATCAGACTCCACCAAAACCCACTCAGGGCTGAGCAAGGTGAAAGAATGACTCGATAAATCTTGTAAGTCTGACTTCCATTTTGACTTCCATTTATACACATTAATATAGTCGGGGGTTTTTTGATTTTGTTTTTTTTTGTGGGTTTTTTTTTTTTTGTTTGTTTTTGGTTTGGTTTTTTGTTTTTTTTTTTTGGATATAAATTTTCTTTGGCATTTCTAGATATGTATTCATCTTGACATCCAGCATGCAATTAATTTCGAAATTGCTTTTTACCTACTCCACACCCTGTCTTGCACATTAAAAATGAAGATACATGATCAAATACAGCTGTGATTGGTCTGACCAAATACCTTCCCACCTCCATAGAAAGTTGTGACCTTATATCAATAGAATAAAACCAAAACAATAGAAATACATCTCAGATATAAAAATGTAAGATTGTACAAGAAGAAAGCATGTTTAAAAGTCCTATAAGTAAAATAGCAGTGGTGATTAAAAGCTTGATGAAAATTAGCAAAATTAAAAGTGAGATCTTGAAACAGAAAAAAAATTAATATTTATCTTTAGCTTGAACTGATAGGAAAAGAATTACCACAGTTAGAATTAAATTCCTGCTTGTTTGTTTGTTTGATATTTTACTTCAAGGAGTGAACCCATTTTCAAACACATGAATATTAACTAATAACATTGAATAAAATTAAAACCTTATTTTCCTGGGGACAAAGACCTCATATTGCTTATACTGAACCTTTTTTACTGATAATTTTTTTTTTTTTGATTTTCAATTATGGAAATATAGCTGAGATGAAAACATTATATGTTATATGAACATTAGTATTTTTTAAAATTTAAATTATAGGTGATAGATCAGTAAGAGGTTTGGTACTCCAGACTTCTCCTAATAAAAGACATTTTAAAAACCCATTACCTGTACTAGTATTCTATAGAATATTTTTCATAAATAATGTCAGTATTGTTCTTTATGTTTTGCCAAATGAATCATTTTACGACAGAGAAAATCCTTTTATATTATTTTGAGAATGAAGTCTTGTGGCTGAATCTGCTAGTCACCAGTTAAGTGTTCAATAAACATGAATGAATTGTTACTTAAACTTTAAAAAGTGTTTCTTGAAGTAACTTTGTTTTGTTATTGATTTTTTTTAAAAACTGATAACGAATTAAATTAAAATTATTTGGAATATGTGACTTTCTTCCCTATATATGAGAAATAACTTGAAGTTATTAATGATTCAAAGAAAAACTAACCTATTAAAGCAAAAAAAATTTTTTCTTGGGAACAAATTTATGTTTAACTTTTCAAGAAAATATTTGTAATCTGTGAATTTAGATGAGAAATGTAAACATTTAATTTTACTCTTTTTAATCAATCTTTGTGAAGTCTTTCTGCAAGAAATTATATTATTTAATATTTTAGAGAAGAAAAAGAAGAAATGTGGGAATGTCTTCTTTAAGAATGAGTAACTTTATTTCCCCTATCTGTTTTCATCTCATTCATAAAAAAATAATAACTCTGATTAGAAAATAACAAAAAATAATTTATTTTCCCACAAAATTGAGTCAAATTGAGGAATTATTTATAATTGCTACAGATGCATTGCATAGAAATCTACTGTGATAAGTGCAGAAATTTATCATAAATCACATTATAAGTAATGTTTCCTATTTTGTCTTATAAATTGAAAAATTACTTGCAGAGATTTGTGTGGGTTTTGTTATTATTTTTTGCTTATGCTGGTGGGGTAAATAACATAATCACAGAATATTCTGAGATGGAAAGCACCTACAAGGACCATTGAGTCCAACTCTTAAGTATATGGCCCATATGGGGATCAAACCCGCAACCTTGGCATTATTAACACCATGCTTTAACCAAATAAATATATCCTGTGCATCCCAGTGAAGGTAATTTAAATTTTATATGTGTGTGTGTTTGTGTATACTGCTATGACTAAGACAGGTAGGATAAATTTCAGCACTAAAATCTGTGTATTTTCTTTATAAGTTAATTATGATTTAAAAGTAAATGAAGGCAATAGCCCCAAAGCATATAGTCCAATTAATGGTAGGAATCATCCTAGAACACTGGTAAGACTATATATTGTCTTAGAAAAAAAAGTTCCTCACTCTTTTAAGTGAAAGTATTTCACCTAGAGATTGAAGGGCTACTATTCAAGTTTTTTTTTTAACTTATAGGGATGTTAACACTGAGTCATAACTCTGATCACTTAATTGGTGATTATCATTTCGAAAGCATTTATAGCTCTCCTGCAAGCAAGCTCATTCTTTACTGAAGAAAGAAGTAAAAGGAAATTAAAAATATAGTTTGAGTGTTATATCACTGTTCCAATCTTTCATTATGCAGATGGTTATGTAGATCATCCTCCAATCATGTATATTAGAAAATGAGTCGGTATTTGGCTTTGCACTTACTGAACTCTAGGTTAGGAGTTCCTTTGTGAGTAGACATTTGTGACTTGATGCATAACAGTACTGTTTTAATTCAAAAAAATATTAACCAGATTGAAAATCAAGTCAAATTGATACTTTTGACAAGCTAAATATTTTGACAAAGCAAACTTTATTTCTTTTCAGTCTCTTCTTCCTTTTCTTTAAAGGACCATGTTTCTTCAGTCATATGTCCAAGAAGACAGAGTTGCTTTTAGGGATGGGAATTTTTCTGCAACATTTTACAATGTTCATTACATACTATATAATTATCTATATCTCTTTTAATTAGTATTCATATATGGCTACTCTTTGTTATCATCTAACCAGAGTTTATTTCTACTTCCACATATTACAGGTATATTAATCTCATGATTTCAGAAATGAAATCCAATCCACTGACCTCACCTCTTAAATAACCTCTTAACTAGTGCACATGTGGTACTACGAGATAGCATCCTGTGCATATATTCTTATATATATTGTTGTGATTCAAGAAGCCTTCTCAAATTATTTTGTTTTTTTGTGGATTTGATGATTATTGATTCCTTGTTTTATTGGCCTAAAGCTTAAAAATAGAATCCAAATTACATTTATTTCCTATTTTAAATTTCCAGATAGATTACATACAGAATATTTACCTTTGTTTACAGCTGATAAACTTCCAGAACATTGCATAGAAAGAGAGTTGACGAACATCTATGTCTGGTTAGGCAAAGGATGGAAATTGTCACTTCTGGCTAAATGAGAAGGCCTTTTTTCCACTGCAGATGGGCACTTACATAAAGGGCATAGTGCCCTGGTGACAGCTGGGAAAGAACAGCTTCCAAAAAGACAAGATGATAGAGCTCAAATAACTGAAGTGCTGCCATTAATGGATACAGTAGCAGAAAACCTGGGAAGTGAGGATTATTTTTTACACAGGAAAGCTATCTGAATGCATGAATCTTTGTCCTAGTAAAGGGTGTGAGTTGATCCAAGGCTTGTGACTTCAAACTAGAGGACGTGCTAGTCTCAGTGATATGTTGGTAAGTCCCTCCAAAAAGAGGAGGAAGTTGTTTTTCTACTACCAGTGTAAGTCTCATGATTATCACATCACCATTTTGACATTTACTGAGTGGGCAAAATGATTGGGTGCAAGCAAGGTGGTAAATATCTGGGTTGTGCTAATTACAATTTCTTGATACAGAACCTCAGTGAGATGACAGAAACTATTTCTGCTGGTTAGCAGTAGTCACTATCAGAATCAGCTACAACCATGTCAACTGCAGGAAGATGGATGACTTTAAGATTGTGAGAAAAATGAGGTGGGGAAATAGAATTACAATCCCAATTTCAGAAGAGTTGAAGGTTTTCCAGAGAACCAGTTGTTGAAATCCCATGGTAGGCTCTCTGCGGGGTGGAAGGACACAGGAAACATGTCTGATCTTCCTGGACACCCTCATAAGAGCACAGAAAGGGACCATACTGTTCTGTAAAAGTTGTACAGAAGTAGCGGAAGGTAGACTATACAGGGAACTCCTGACTGGGTTGAAATGTAAAAAAGAAATTCATAAAAGGTGAAATCTGAGATGTGCCACATAAGAGGAACACAGAAACCATACCATATGTGAAGGGGTGAAGTTAGATTTGGTATGAGGGTGAGAGATTAAAAGAAAGACACTTGTAAAACATTGGTAGGAGAGGAAAATTAAAGAAATTAGGCCACAGATCAGAAGGATGGAGAACTCAGTGATAAAAGATACAGAAAATTACTTCTTTCATAAAAACAGAGAAAAGTCCATGTAGGTCCTATCTAGAAGCATCTATGGAAATCTTGAAATGTAAATCTTGGCTGGACAAGGCATTGAGTAACCTGTTCTTAGTTTGAATTTAACTGTGTGTTAAACAAGGCTGGCTACGTGACCTGCAGAGGTTCTTTCCAGTCTATATCTCCATTCTACTTTTATTCCCTAAATTATGCTTTTTTTGTGTTTCTCCAGTAATGGACAGAGACTTTTTGTTAAGCAAACAAAATTTCTAGGCATGCAGCATCTCTGCAGATGACCTCACATGGACTGACAACTTTCTTGATGTCTTTCCCAAACTTTTCTTTGTTTGAATCAGTGCTTTTCCATGCATGTTAGTTTTCTTTTTTAATTTCTGGCTGTAACATGTAAGTAACTACAAGATATCTTTTTTTTTAACATTCCAAAAAGAAATTGGTCTCTTATTTCACAGGCTAAAGGAGTTGAATGAAAAGGTTGCTACAGTCTAATAGAAATTTATTTTCAGAGAAAAATTAGCGCATTTATTGTCTCACAGTTATATAACAGGTTTTATCCTTGTTGTCCTTTCTCAGATAGATCTTTACTGACGTTAATGGCAGGTTCTCAACACAGCAAGGTCAGATCTTTTTAAATAAAGAGTGGAGGTGAAGGCAGCTGTATTCCCTAAGCTACTTGAACAGTCTTTCTTCTGTGCATGGTATTTTGAAAGCAAAAGCAGTTTATAAATTAATGCCAGGGTTACTGAACCATTCAATGGTTTAAGAGCCCCCATGAATTCCAATTACCTCTCTTTCACAAACTTATCCCATAGCTGTTAGTATGGGGTCAGTACAGTGAAGTTTACTGCTGTCAAGGTGGGACAAGGCTTACCTTTGTTTATCTTCATCATTCATAGGTCTTGTAGATTCCTTTGACTGTAATCTCTTTTTAGGAAGGGAGTGCTGTTACATTACTTGAAATATATGCCAGCTCTCAGGATAAGACACATACCTCTCAGTGAGTGGAAGCAGGACCCTTACTTATACACCAAAGCCTACTAAGGCCAATAGATGTAAATATGTTTTATTTGATAATAACTTTAAGTTTGACCTTGTAGATAATTAGATACTTTACTGTAAATTACCCCAACCTTCTGTCAGCAACACAACTTCAGTTGTTGGGAGAACACGTTCTGTCCTTTTTGTCTACATTCTTTGCATTTCTATTGTAAGATCTCAGAAGATGGGGAAAAACAATAATAGTAATTGAAAAATTACCAAAGCAACCAAACAAAAAACCCCACCCACACTTCGTGGATGATTTCTGCTAAGGAGTTCTGTTTGGTGTAATTTCTCAGTGTAGATCCTCACCTGAAACACTGCATCTAGATACACGACTTAAGGGACAGGTACATTGAACGAATTTATTTTGACTGTTTGATTTGAGTCAGAATTCTGAGAGGAGGTTTTTGAGACATGAATTAGACCCTCTCCAGATAAGCATAGGACTTTCAGGTGAAGAAGAAAAGACAGTGTGTTTTACCTGAAGACCAGAACATTTCCTGGGTTCTATCAGTATGTATGTCAAATATATGAGAAGCTTGCTGTTCTAAAAGAGGACAGAATATGTTTTGCCCTGAGCTATCCATATCTTTTGTTCATTTTTTTCATATATTAATAAGCATAATGAGAAGAGCAAGTCATTAAATTTAATGTTAACTTATTGGGCACTTCAAAATAAAACAGTGCTGTGCTTCTGAGAACAATATACTATGCCATCCACAGTGGACAAATCCCACAATTAAAATGCTAATTAACACATTTCTTTATAAGGAACAAGGTTATTTGATTATAATCCCATTTTCCCTGCTGTCTTCAGCATTATGGATTGATAAGTCAGTGAAACAACAAACCAACCCAGTTGCCTGAGGAATGATTGAATTTTGGTCTCTCCACACAGATCAGATATATGCAGACATTAGCCAAATTAGGCAGAAACAACATAGAAGTTTTGGGTTTTGTTTTTTTTGTTTTGTTTTTTTTTTGTTTGTTTGTTTGTTTGTTTGTTTTTTAATTCATCTCCATAAAGAAACTGCAGTTCAATTTGGCTTTTGTTCATCAAAGCCTGTGGAGAGCCTAGTTGGAATCATATCCCCTGGTCAGTTATTGAAATCAAAGTTCAGAATACAGTAAATGGAATTCAGAAGATCCAGTTATGCAGCAATTAAATAGAACATGTGTGTTTCTTCATTTGTCTAGAGAGCTTAAAAAGAAGGAAAAGGAAGAGTCAAAATGCATACATATGTGCACTCATATGCAAAATTATACATTATATATATCCATTATGTACACACATATATATGTCTGGTTGTAAAAAAGTGACACTAAATATATTATAATATTTGTATCTCAGAGTCTTATATGGAATTATTTCTAGGTCAATTTATACCTGAAGTTAGTAATATATGGAATGCAATTCATCACAGATGTTTCTCATTCTTTTTTCAATATACAGTAAGAGAAAAAAAAAATATTATTCTCATGCATATATACATGGTAAGCACAACAGAGTATATATATCTTTCATAGAGAAACTCAAAACCATGTGATAACATTGACCTTCAGGAGTTTCCAGCAATCAGGGACTTGTTCTAACTCTTAGAATACAAGGCATGTTTATGCAGAGCAGAAAAGAACTGTCTTTTCTGATGTACAGAAAAGACATGAGTGGTCCACATAGCCAAGCTTAAAAGTGTTTGGAGTAGTTGTGTTTGTGAACCACTGAACCTGAAAACACTGAAAGATGGATCTATTTTTTTCTGATCCAAAATGCTTTATGTACCATCAGTTCTTTTGTCATTACAGCATTTTGTATTTAAAGGTTAATGTAAATAGACCCAGCACCTTTGTGCCTGCACCAAGTATTTGATACAAGTCTATACAAACCTCTTTACACTGAGCCCCTGAGAAAAAGGAAAGCAAGATTTTCTGTACATTCTTATTTTTCATCATAGATCCTTACAACATCTAGTACAGGTTTGTGACTTCTACATGCAATTTATATAGTGACATATTTTGTGCTTTCTTTTTACGACCTGCAGATAGCTACCCTGCAAAACACATATTTTCCCACTTCAGGACAGGACTCTGCCTTAATTTTAAAACGTATGGGAAAATGGAATCTTTGCTTGATTCTTAGTGTAATGAATACAACTATCATGAAAGAGTCACCATTTACCATGACTATCCTTTTATGACAGTGTTTTACTTAACTTGAATATGAAGAAATAAGTTCTGCATTCATGGAAATTCAGACTGGTATTTCCTTCTTTATTTAGTTCCATCAGAGCAGATAATAAATTTCCAACTGAAACACAGAGAGATGGAAAAAAAAAATTCATAATGATAATTTCAATCAAGCAGCTGAATGAATTTCCTTCAGAATAGTATACACGTATGTGTGTGCCAAGTAGGATGAACCTGAAGTTGCAGACTGAGCTGGTAGTTATCAGTGAAAGGTATTTTTTCTCCGTCTTTGAAAGGTCATACCTTTCAGGATGTATTCCTGGTAACTGGAGATGGACAAATATTCTACACATCTTCAGAAAAGGACAAGAAGGTCAGCCTGGAAAAATACAGGCTGGTCATTCTCACTTCAGTACCTGAGAAAACACTCTTGGAGCACATTTCTGAGCACCTAAAGGAGAAGGTGACTGGGAAGAGCTAGCATGAATGTATCAAGGCTAAATCACACCTAACCAATCTCACTGCCTTCCAAGATGAAATGACTGGATCTGCAGATAGAGACATAGATGTCATTCACCTTGACTTTGTCAACAACTGAAAGTGTACTTACGAGTGGAGATCCTCAGAAGTGTGTCCTACAACTTCTGTTATCCTTATAACAGATCTGCAGGAAGAATTATGGATTAACTTGTTATAGTGAAACAGACTGAGGAGTGACTGGCTGGGAAGGAGCTCTGCTAAAAAGGGCCTTGGGGTTGAGGTGCCAGCAGTATGGCTGGTAGTAAAGAAAACAGCACCCTGGATGTTATCAACAGGAGCATTCAACTCCCCTTTTGCATTACTACCCCCTTTTACATATCTGCATTTCAAACTGCATTTCAAACATTGTATCCAGTTCAGGGCCCACCAGTGCGAGATAGATGTTGATAATTTTTTCTTAGATCAGCTAGGAACTACCAAGCAGCTCCAACACAACTCCCATGAAGAAGGGCAGAGAACATGAAGAACTTGTACAACCTAGAGAAGAGATGGTTTGGGGACCACCAAACAGCAGCTCCTCATCTGTAAAGTTATAATTAAGATGGATTTGTTGTTTTAGTGAGATTTATGGTGAAACAATGGCAGGTAATTCATGCATTAATATAGAGATTGCTTGCCTAGACATAAGGGTGAAAAGCACCACTGTAAAGATAATGGAACACTGGAACATCCCAGCCCTCAAAAAGTGGTACGTTGTCCATCCTTTCCATCCAACATCATTCTCCATCTCTTCTCCCTGTAATCCTACAATCTTGGAGACTTTCAAAGCCCAGATGAGCAAAGCCCTGAGCAATTTAATCTGCCCCTAGAACTGGTCCCGCTTTAGGTGAACTAGGGCTGTCTAGGGTCCCTTCCTAACTGAATTATCCTATGCTACTACATAAAGGAAAAGAGGAAACGTAGTATGTTGTGAGAATTTTTCACAGCACTTGTGTTACAATAAATTGTCAAGGAAGAAGAGAGCTTTCTATTAAATAATTTATGCTACATGTCCATTATGAATAATAATAAATCCAATACGACTTCCTTTAAAGTATTAATTAACTTGGCCTTTGAGTACTGACTGTGGCTTCATAGTAGCAAATTTGCATTACTGTCAAGACATATTAACAAAAAATATGATGAGAGAGTGCCTTTACTCTCTTAGATGAGTTTTCAGAATTTTTAGTTCTTACTACTTACAAGATGTGTAAACCTTCTTAGCTCTGGATTAATAGACTCCAGCTATGTGAGGTGACTGATGAAGGACAATTCATCATCTTGACACCTGGATGCAAAACCAAAGGGATTTCTCGGGGCTGTAAAAGATGCAGATGGAAAGTAAATGTAACAGCTGGTGAGGTGCTGCAAAGTGTGTCCATAGGTGAAAAAAACAAATGGCTGCTCCTTACTGGAGAAGCACTCCTTACTTGAAAATCAGAACCTGGGGTCAGGAGCCATGTTAGTATTCTTGAAGAATCTGCAGGACATCTCTTTACATTGCACTAAAATAGACTTCTTTTTCCCTACTCTTATTGGCGTCCTTTCCCTTATCAATCATAAGAGTGATAGGTTGACAAGATTGATAAGGTTGTCTGAAAAATATTGGGAAGAAGAAAAGCCAACAGGATACTCAGTAGCAATTTTCAGTAGTCTAGGAAAATTCTGTCTTATAATAGCTGAAGACATCAGGTTTTTTTTGGTGAAGGGAAGTGATAATTTATTAAGAGTTTAATTTATGGCATTTTGTCTTATGCACAGTATCGGTGCAAAAGAGATTGCTTTGACTGTGATTTGAATCTTATTACCTTAGGTGTGTATTTTCAACACACACAAAAAAGGAAATATCTTTCCCTTCACACGCTTTTAAGTATAAAATTAACTTCACCATATTCTTTATTATGAGAGATCTAAATATCCATATTTTTAAAAGTCTTTAATAGCTATAAATTGATATACCACATGTCACTATAGCATTGCTAATATCCTAGTGCCTGCTGCGGAGAGAATCCTGTCTTATTGTTGGATTTATTTGGTTTCCTTGAAGATATGAATCACAAGAGGAGACTTGTCTTTCTGCAGAACTTTTCTTGCAAATAGCTTTCCTCTTTTTGCAATTTTTTATCATTGTCATCTAGCATGGCTGAGGAATTTTGTTTCTACTGGGAAGAAAGACAGTTCATCTTTGCAACTTCTCTCTGCAAAAACACATTTAAAATAACTTTGAAAGCACACAGTTCCTTGCTTTGGGTTTATGTCTTTGGCCCTATAGAAGATGCCATAAATCTAATGAGACACCAGAAGAGGTGAAAAACAATGAGGAAGAGTGAGATAACAAAACAGAGAGGGAAAGAGGGCAGGGAAAAAAGAAAGCATTATCTTACTGAAAACTAAATAAATAGCCACTTGCTGACAAAACCCTAAAATATTGAGTAAAGATGATCAGATAAGATGAAAGGTGAAGGTGAATGATTTAAATCTCAAAGGTTTTGAGTCAATAGTAGTTAGATTATGTTACCTCAAGAACCAAAAGTAAGGTATCTCAACATGTGTATGAATTGCACTCAAATTAGGTCGTGATGAGTGATTTAAAATTTTGTTTGCTATTAAATATTTTTAATAGGATAGAGATTTAAGATAGAGATTACCTATCAAAAGGAATCTTAAGAGACTGCTGGTTGGTTTTATAGGAAAAATGTGTGTGTTGACAGATAACATTGATTTTCCCAGTATGAACTGATTCTAAAACTGTGAGATTCAGGTAATAAGAGCAGTAATAACATATCTGAATTTATACTCAGCTTAGCTGAACATCTGTACCACTGCTAGATTTAAGGTGCAGAATTATTATCCCTTCACTGCTTTCAAACATGTCGCTGTTTGGGAATTCTTTCTTGAACAAATTTGCTAATGATTCTCTGTGAATCCTTCATTTATTAATTGCTTCATAATACATCCATGAAAATGCTTTAGGACACATCTTTGCAAACAGTATCTCATTGACTGAATATATTGAAATATATATCAACCACATTTCATATTTACTACTCTTCCTCAGAAAATGCTTGATATCTATTTTTAAAATAAACCTCACTGTATTCCCTTGTCCTCCCTCTGCCAAGTATTGTATATTCTTAGGGAATTCTGATTTTAAAAAAGGAAAAAAGGGCAATGCTTTTCCCTACTGTGAGTTATTGTACATCTTTTTAGTCAGTGGACCTCTGATGGGTTTTCTCCACAATTGTGAGAGTATTCTAAAAGAAATAACTTTCTTTTAAACAGGTCACCTGTTTGTAACCCTCTCCATAACAAAAATAAATAGTTCATGAACATGTAAATAGTAGTTTGCTGACCATGATAGTAATTGACATATAAATTTAAATCATCGTTCAAGAATGACTTGATTACCTGAACTTTTTTCTTTTTTCTTTCTTTCTTCCTTTCTTTCTTTCTTTCTCTCTCTCTCTCTCTCTCTCTCTCTCTCTCTCTCTCTCTCTCTCTCTCTCTCTCTCTCTCTCTCTCTCTCTCTCTCTCTCTCTCTCTCTCTCTCTCTCTCTCTCTCTCTCTCTCTCTCTCTCTCTCTCTCTCTCTCTCTCTCTCTCTCTCTCTCTCTCTCTCTCTCTCTCTCTCTCTCTCTCTCTCTCTCTCTCTCTCTCTCTCTCTCTCTCTCTCTCTCTCTCTCTCTCTCTCTCTCTCTCTCTCTCTCTCTCTCTCTCTCTCTCTCTCTCTCTCTCTCTCTCTCTCTCTCTCTCTCTCTCTCTCTCTCTCTCTCTCTCTCTCTCTCTCTCTCTCTCTCTCTCTCTCTCTCTCTCTCTCTCTCTCTCTCTCTCTCTCTCTCTCTCTCTCTCTCTCTCTCTCTCTCTCTCTCTCTCTCTCTCTCTCTCTCTCTCTCTCTCTCTCTCTCTCTCTCTCTCTCTCTCTCTCTCTTTCTTTCCTTCTTTTTTGTTTTTTTAATAAAAAACTGTTTTTGCAAGGTGAGATTCAGCATCTTTAATATATTATCCTACGGTAAGCTATAAGTAATGTAATTGAAGTCTTCTTTGTGTGTTAAGTAATGGAAATCCAAGCTTTGCTCTGCCTTAACATGTACTGGGTAACTACATGGTGTGCATGACAAATCATATTTGGACTCTAGCAAATTAAAGCAATATGTCACAGGCCAGAAAACACAGTCTCCCAATAGGGGTTAAGTCCTCTGTTCCTTCTTCAAAGCTTAAAAAACCAATTTTAGATCAAGAATTGAAGCTTATTACAGGAAATAAAATTAAGTGACATAATAAAAACAACGTGCACATTCATCATTTACTGCCATAAAAATTAGCATTTATGCACTGCTTCAAAAATTTCAGCATTTTACTGAGATTAGCCAATTATTTTGATCACTTGTTTGTTTGCTTTTTCTTGGCCATGAGGTAATAATTATATCCCAGTTTGTTATTTCAATTTACTTCTCTACAGTATATGAAAACATTTTCCACAATTTTTTTCAGTTATGACAAATTGATCCAGATGTGAAGTTCAAGGAAAAACTGCATTCCTTAGAGTTTTCCACAAAGAGTAACCTGTGTATATTTTTTGGACTTCCAGTGAGACTAACCTGCCTGGATTCTTCAGATTTTAGTTTTTATAAGATTTGGATGCTAAATTGAGTCTACATTAAATACCACATACAGTTATCAGACATATCGCTTCGGGCCATAAATGTGGAGTGCTTACTGAACTGTGATGATGTTTGTAGAAGTCAGGCCCCCCCAGTCTTTCTTGATGGCAATTATATATAAGAACCTTCCTTGGTCCTTAGAACACTTTTCAGAATTGATGCAATGAACAAGCTGAATTTTGGTGACCCTTTAAGAACTATTTATAACCAAATACTAACTGGTTTGCATTAAAACAAAGAAAATGCACAAAATTATTTCTTCACCACTGATAAACTTGAAATTAAGCTTTTATATAACCAGGAATCATATTTTCTGGGTGTTTCTCTATTTAGATGGAACTAAAGGGATAGCAACAAAAGCAGTATGAAAGGGGTTTTTTATACTATTCTTGGCCTATTCTGAGACTTCACAGAAGGCAGATTACTCAGAAGAACTGCTGGGAGAAGAAAGACCTTGACTACTGCTTTAACCTACATGGAGATTCTGATATGGGTTGGGAAAAGAAGCAAAACACAGATAATGATTATAGATCAGGCTTATCCAAAAGCAGTAGACTACATTTTCTAGGCATGCACAGGAAAGAAACAAAGCACAAATGAAACTCTTAACAACATTAATCTGTATAGAAGCTTGGGCATAGGAGATCAAAAGCTGATAATAACCTATATAACTACAGTCTCAATACTACTACTACTACTACTACTAATAATAATAATAATTTAAATTAGTTCAGGGGAACATTAAAAAAGTGCCCCAACAACCCACTGAGGTTTATGCCAATGATTTAACTTAGAAAGCAGTAAGTTGTGAAAACAACAGTCCCTTGGGGAAACATCCACAAGTTCTGCCACTTCTCTGTGTAAAGGCCAGGTGGGGAGAGAGGATGTGAGCATTTGGACCTGCTGGAGTCCTCTGCCCACACAGAATTTTTGCAGCTGGTCACATCAGCCTGAAGGATGCTTAGCTGAATAGACATCCTGTTTTTAAATAAAACTTTTTATTTAAATGCAGAGGGAAAAGTATTGACATGGAGTTAGAAATTATATTTCTTTTTAGATAGCTTGTTATAAATATACAAGATTATCACTCTGATTATGTATATCAGATCTACTTATTCTTTCATTAAAGTAAAAACAGAAATAGAATTTGTCATGCATTTATATGGACAGTCATCTCTTCTTTTAACTTACCTTATGAACTATGATATTTCAATCAGTGAACAGCTGTCAGAACTCAGCATAACAGCATTCTTGTTTTATTTTCCTATAAGAGAAGGAAGAATGTGTAAAATGCAGCAATAGATTTAGACCCTAACCATTTTCATACTGATTTTAGTCCTCACCTTTTAAGTATCTGTGCTATGTACTCCCCTGAGCTTCCAGGACAAGGCTTACAAGATAAGCAACTGTCCAGTATACCACAGTAAGTCCCAGCTGAACTTAACACGTTGGCCAGTAGAAAAATACCCTGGTGGCTCTCAGAGAGGCTTGTCTTTTCAACACTGTTACAAAACATGGAATTCCTCTTTCCTGTTCAGGGAAAGCAGAATTTCATTTCAAGACAACTTTATTTGCTCAGGTAATGTAATCTTGGTTCAAAACCTTTACCAGCTTATAAAATATAAATTATACCCAATATAAATTATGTATGCACAATTATATTACTTATTTGAACTCCCTTAATCACCTTTCAAACATATGTTAGAAATATTTTGTGGGTATCTAGATGTCACTAAATCCCTGGAAGAAACTGTAAGCATATTATCATCTCTAGTGGAAAAAGGTGCCTTCAGCTGTGCTGTGAAAGGGTCATGTAGTTTGAAAATGTTAGATTCTTAAAAAAAAATCAAACGTGAATACTACACTTCACCCTTATCTTTAAAGCACTCATCTATGAAGAAAACTAGGATTTTTGTTCATACTTGTGGAATAATTTCTCTACAGAAAACGTTCTTTAATATAATCTGAATTACAAAATATTAAAATACAGGAATTTATAAAAGAAGTAAGTAAAACCCCTAGGGGGTGGTCTCAACATTTATTATGGAGAAGTGTGTGATGGTTTATGAAATGGTGTAAAGTAAAACAGCCCCATGAGGAAGCTGTGAATGTTTCCTTTCACAGTGTTGGAAGGTCAGAGTGTTTTGCACATGCAGCAGTGTCCCAGTGGCATTTCTTTTGGGCAGGCTATCCTAATCTTGCTTTTGAAATGCATATGCTGAGGGATTCCTTGTGTCTGTACAGAGAATTAGGAGAGTTGGACTCTGCAGGTATGTGATACTGAGTTCCAGAATAGATTTAATGTATCGGGCATGAGTCTTCCTGAAGATTAACATATGGTCTCTTTGAGATTGTTGGTTTATACCTTAGGATGATTCTACATTCTGTTGTTCCTCCCTCTGGTGGATGTCATTCATCTGAGATGAGAGGTGTGAATTTAATTATCTTCATCCAAAGAAGAAAGCTGAACTGAGATCTAAATGAACAGGGTACAGCATGAAACAAGTGCAGCAATATTCACAGCTGCCATTGGCTTTTGTCAGAAATTGATCTGCTAGATTGGCTGAAACCAGTTAGATTAAACTTATCAAGGAAGATAAGCTGAATGAGTCTGGCAAACACTGTGAAAACGAAGTATTTGTTAGCATTCAGATGTTCTTATAAACTTCTGTTTGAAAATAAGGAGGATTTTATGTGACATCTAAGGAAATTTTTTGAGGCTTATGCTTCTAAAGATATCAGTCCTTTCCTTAGGTTCCACTTTTTGCACACATGCCTTTCAACTAATGGATTTAGCTGCCTTTTTGTTCCTGTAGAGTAGTATTTTTTGACTGATGTATATTGTTTAACATTGCAAATAATAAGAACAATTTCTTTACATTTAAAATGGTTATTGCTGATTTATGAAAATTATTAAGTTGCCCTACTACCATATAACTTGCTTTTTCATATCAGTATATCTTTTACTCCCTAACATCTCTCCCTGTTCTTTCTGTATCCTTCACTAGGATACATCCTTTGGAAGAGACTGAATTAGATCAGTAGCTGATCTTTATTCATGTACTTCTATTGCTTAGGCTAAGGGGAAGTTGTATTATGTTGATTCAGTGAAGATATGTAATAATCACTTAGTGAGGAAAATACTTTGGGTTAGTCTAATGAGAAGTCATATCTAACTGGTTGGTTGGGAATTTTTAATTAATTTGTTTTTTGTTTTGTTGGTTCGCTGTTTATGTTATAAGAGTCTCTTTGTTTGTTTGTTTGTTTGTTGTTAAAATTCTTTCTGGTATGGACTGTTATCCACAACAAATTATTCTAGAAATGTATGAGGAAGAGGTCAAAATTTTGCCAGGAATTTCACATTTCTTGTAGGAAAGTATTTTTCAATAAACCCTAAGTGTTGTTCAAACACAAATAGTAATATAATATATGAAACATCTAGGAAATACTGTGAATTTAAGTGCTAACAGCTACTGCTTTGAAGGAAACTGTGCCAGAAATATCCTGATAGCAAATTTTTAGGAAACTAATGCCTTAAACATACACCAGTGGAAACAATTAACAAAAAGTTATTGAAGTTTTCTGAAACAGATGCATCTATGGTCTTTTTCAATTCCCTGAGGATTAAAACTTGAGTAGTCAGCCTGCACAAATGTCAGCAACTTTATAGGTATAAACAAGCAAGAAAAAATGTTGTCTCACTTCTTTGTTCCTGTAGTTTCTATTTACTTTATACTGTGGATTTCAAACAAACAAGGCATGAATACAGGAGAAGCTTTCCATTGCCTCTTCCAAGTCTACAACAAATTATGATATGTTGCTTACAGGGTACTCCTTTTTTTATTCACAGATGCATTAAAAATTTGTTGCGGTCTGTGTGACCTGTGTATAAATGATGTTTCTTAAAGAAGATTCACCACAGGTTTTGACATCATTACTTTTTCCCTAATAATATGTAGGCAGATCAGAGTGTTGCAGCCAGTCCATTCACTTCAAAAGCTGCTTTGTATGTTTTTGAGTTTGAGAATGATCTGTTGGTTCAATTAGGATTTCATCATAGCTCCTGTAACCTGTAACAAAATCTTCAGTTTGTTAAGCTAGACAGAACAGCACAGAAGTCACAGAGACTTCTATAATTTCAGAACTTTCCAGAAGACCATGGAAAAATGTAGTAGAAATTTTGTGGCGGTCAGCGACAAAATTTCTGTCTTCTCATCTTATGGGATAAACAGTTGCCATATTGTTATGAAAACAATGTACAGGGTTTCCGTGTAGGAGTTGTCTTTGTACTTACTGAAGTGGGGCTTATCTGGGTTTTGTTAGGTGTAAGAAATGTGGTACAGAATATGTGTAAGTACTGCCAGATAGAGGTAACGAAGTTCCCTTGAAAAGTAATCTCATCTAACTTTGAATGCCTATAGCTGATTTCTACACTTTAGTTTGTCACTGCTTTACAGTCAGTGAAGACAGAGGCGCCTCTGTGGAATCTCATAAAGCAGATTTTCAAAATAGTTCACATGAGTCCTGCCCTAAAATGGCCAGTTTCTCTCCATTCCCTCTAATGAAACATTATGCTAACTTTCTCAGAGGTAAATTTAGACTTCTGGGCAAAAACATGAGAATCTAAGTCCATTTTTAAAAAATTAATTTAACCTGCACTGCCTCCAGCTGACCTCCAAACTCCAGCCCCTGCCTTGAGGTGTCTGTCTTTGGATGGGCAGATATTATACAGAAACTGGGAGAAACCAATTTTATTGTTGAGGAACACCTAGAAACTAGACAGACCCCACAGTGCCCAAAATGTCACGGGAAGCAAAAGGCTAGGCAAGGGAGTTATCCCAAAGAAATTAGGTGAGATAAATCCATGACAGGATTTATTTAAATGACAAAGTTTGGATGAGGTTGGAATTTTTATAGAAACATAGCAAATTCCTAGCAGATACGTTAAAAACACTCTGTCAGAGTTTATCCCCATACTGTGGAACAAGGTGAGACATCTCTTAAGAGATTTATGGTCTTCTCTCTTATGAATTCTTTTAGGGTTATAAGAAACCTATAAATACACTTACATAAGAAACGTGATTCAGCACCTCTATTTCATTCTCTGCCAGCACCTTTATCTGCTCCCTGCTGTGCAGAATGCTGCAAGCAAGCAGATAAAACATATTTTTGAGACATACAGATATTTTTGGTGGCCATTTTTACCATGTGTACTTTTCTGACTTGGGAAGAGGGACCTTTTTAGTAGCTTCTTATATTTGTTCCCTTTTTTATGTGAAATATGCATGGGTGGTTGTTGTGGGGAACTTCCTTATTATTTCAATTTCCTTTTCTTGATTTTCCTTCTTTTTTCTTTGAGTTTGGTTTGGGGTTTTTTTGGAGGGGGGAGTTGGGTTTTTTTGGTTGGTTGTTTTGGAGGTTTTTTTGTTTATGTTTTTGGGTTTTTTTCTGTGTGTGTGGTTTTTTTAGTGAGTTTGTATGGGTTTTTTTGGTTTTTCTTACCATTTATTTAGGTGTGTTTTTATGGGTTGCTTTTTCACTTGTTTTTCAGAAGGTTATCTTTCTTTCTGTAGAATTTGCTTGTTAGGTTGGGTTTGGTTTTTTTGTTTTTTTTTTTTTTTTTAACTTGTGAACAGTTTTTTTTTTTTTTTCTTTAACTTGTAGACAGTTTTTTATTTATCTACCTATTTCAGTTTTTATGTGGTTTCTTTTCATATTTAGTTTGAGATGCTGTGAACATAAGGGAAGCTTCTAGCAGCTTCTCACAGATGTCATCCCACTTCCCACTACCAAAACCTTGACACACAAACCTAATGCAACCTCCTGTGTCTTCTTTTGTTCTGTTTTGCTTTGCTTTCCAGTGGCTAACACTTCTTTCCATGTAGCAATTTTCATTCTTGTGTTTTTTTCCCTTCTAGATTTTTATTTAAGCAAGGACTGGGAGGGTTCAGCCATAGGGTTGAATTCCTTTTTTTTGTGTTTGTTTTCTTTTTAGTCTCACACCATGACTACTCCTTGCAGTTTGTGGGTTTTGTTTATTTATTTGTTACCTATTTGCTTCCTTTTTATTTCCCCCTCCCCCCCCCCCTCAAAAACCATGATTTCTGTTTACAATTGCCTCTGGAAGCTCCTTAGCATTTCTTCAGACCAGTTTTTTGTCAGCTGCTCCCTGTTAGGAGGATGACTCTTGACTGAAAAGAGTGGATACCCATCTACTATAGCTGATTTTTGCACAAAGAGTATCAGGCTCCTGCCCATCTCCAAGGTTGACAGGTGTTTCATTAGTAAGCAATAGTGCATGTAACACAAGATTTGCAGCTGGCAGTGACTATGAAGGGACCCAGAAACTCAGAAAGCTCTTGACTCACACTACTTGAGAGCTGGGTGATGTCACCTCAGTCAGGGTGACAGAAGATGTGCTCTGGATGAGGCACTGAGTCCTCTCGAAAAGGGGTTAAGTCACCTTGTGACAGTGGATGCAGGTAAGGGTGAGGTTCTTGTTGTCTTCTCTGCCTCAGTCTTTATTAGAAAGGTTCTCCAGGTCTTTTTGCCCAGAAATAGGGTTCAAGAATGAGAAGAACTTTCTAATGGTGATAGAAGATCAGTTAATGTTCATCTTGAGCATTCTTGATTCTTAAATGTCCACAGGACTTAATGGGATACATCCTGTCCAAAAGGATAAACTCATCTGAGTCAAACCAACGTCCTTTAAAGTAATTGGAAATGGAGAATTGGCCCTTCAAGGAACGGCTGGGTAAGCTGGGTTGGAGGAAAAATGTTTTGGGTAGTAGGCCTAACAGTCATCACCCACTGTTTTCAAGAAGCCATGAGAACATGGATCCAGAACCATGTAGGGCCTGGTGGAGGAAGAGAAGACAATAAGTTGGTTTTTCAGCTGTTTGTAAGAGGTGGTGTGGTGTGGAAATGTTCAGTATGAGTTTTGTTAACCATTGGAACAGGTTGTATGAATATCTGTTCTCAGACCTATTCTAGATGGCTTGACAAAGGCCTGAACAACCTTGTCTTAATTCAGTGCTGACCCTATTTTGAGTATAAACTTGGACTTTGCTTCTTGCTTGAATGTTTCTAGACGGAGTATCATTTAATGGGTGTTAGCTTTCTAGTTAATATCTAGTTAATATCATATAGTTCAGTCTGAAGATTTGATGAAACCATAAAATATTTGTGTTGAAGTACCTGAAAATTAGACGTTATATGTTTAAATATTTCTGGGCCTTGTTAATCTGGGAGTTCACTGGGACTAGGAGAATAACATCAGAATAAGGAGAACAAAACCAATACGGTTCAAGATTCCTTTTGCACATTCTTGGAATGACTGAATGAAAGGAACTGAAATGATATTTTCCAGTTGTACTGTTGATTGGCTCCTTCATAACCACTACTTAGTCCTTCAGTATTAACAAACTGGCATGCCCTCACTGAATCCTTTTCATCATCTTAATTGCACACCAGACTTAGTGAATGTGGTGTCTACACAACAGCAAAGCAGAACTGCAGTTTCTTCAACACAAAACATAATAATTTATCCTGGTTTTTTCAACACAAAATATAATGATTTCAAGTTTTTGACAAGTGAGAAAAGACAGCAAATATCTCTTTTGTTTTCTGTTTATTTGCTTGTTTTTCATTTTGGTTTCTGCCCCACTCTACCCCCAAGGAAGCTGCATCATATATGTAGACTGGGGAGAACTCAAACTCAAAGATTTCCAACCTGTCAAGTTTTTCACAATCATGAATTTTGCATGATTTCCCTATCACTACTTCTTGATTCCTAGACCATTTTTGTCAAGATTTTTAAATTTAGGAACTACTTCTGTGTCCAATAAGTATCACAAAATTTGGTAGCACCAAAAAAATGGACATTTTGCACAGATGATTGCACCCTGATTCTGTAACTTGCAGTGAAAAAAAGTTGTTCATCTTATTAAGTATTCATCTTGTTATTTTCTGTTTTGTTTGTTTTGTTTTCCTCAACACATTTGAAATATTAAACAATCCTTTTTTCTAAACGTTTTCCAGATAGCAATCAAAAAGTTCATAACAAATTTTAGTGTTCTGTTTATTTGTGCTTTGCAATAATATAATGTATGTAAGGGGGTTTTTTGTTATAATTTAATTTGTTTTTGTAATATATTTCACCTGTTCGCTAGCTTAAACACACTTGAGTATTTCAAATGTACCTATTTTAACTGGAGCACAGTCTCTCACTGCTGTATCCATGTTTATAGTACTCCTCTTAAGTAACAAGATCTGTTGCTGTGATTACACTTGTTCATGTAGCCAAAAAGTGCATTAAAATGTTTCAAAGACATTTTATTATTGAAAGTGAGTATATATTTTGGTGACACTGTTCTTCACTCCTTTTCAGCACTTCTGAACTCATAACAGTTATCACACACAGAAAGCAGTGGTTTCTACAAGTAAGAGTGAAGAGGAGTATCCTACCTATTCTACTGAAGCAGATCCTAAAGACAGACCATCTGCAAAGATAGGAGAAATAATGTGTGGAAGAAGCTTTTTATGTGAAATGATTTGAACTTCAAAAAGAATTGATTTTCTATTTTCTTCCTCACCTTGTTCCATGAGTTTTTACTTTGCTTTGTTTTCTTGTGGTTTAATTTATTCTTTTCTCTTTCTCTCTCTTTTTCTTTTTTTTTATTATTTAGGCTAAAAGTACTGGAAAAAATGTTGAGGGTATTTTGTTGGTGACTTTTTTTTCCTCTCAGATAATTTTGTTTATCAACTTTTTAAGGTCCAATTTCTGTCTATAGCTCAATCTTACATTGGGTTTTACTGTCTTTTAGTACTCGTCAATAAAACAAAAACAGTCTTGGGGGGGGATTTATATTCTGTGCTATAAAAACCATTTATCACTTTTTGAATGGGCTAAAAGTTTCTGAAAATTATTTGATAACCTGGTTCATTTTCTTACCTTAATTACTGATTATCACCTCTCTACCTGTGAGAGATCTGTTCTAGTTACTAAGTTTAGAAGGCTTACTGATATTGCTACAAACAGAGGTGTGAAGTATTTAGTCACCAGAAAATGTTTACATGTCCTTTCCTGAATTGTTGATGGAAAATGTAAGCAGTCTTTTTACCAAAACCTAATTACCAAACTGCTACAGTCTGCTTATTATTACTTGAAAGACTTTTGAATATTTAGGAGCTATTCAGAAAATCAAATATTTTACAGATATGTGAATAAAATACTTAGATTGAAAGATGAAACTGCAGAAAGACAAAAGCACTTTGGAATATGATCAGATAATTAATTCATAAGAAGGTTCTACAAGTTCTTTTCATGCAGAGAGAAAAGGATGTGTTTAGAGTAAAAGGAATATATCTAGAAACAACACAGAGTAATAAATGTAGATATGCAGAGACCCATTCTAACAGTTTCATGGTGTCTAAATTACAGTGGAAAGGCTTATTGATTGCAAACTAAAGAGCATTGGATAATTTATTTTGAATATTTCTTCCTCATTAAACCTTTTTGCTAGGGACTATTTCACAAATCTTTAAAGTTATATAATTACAACATAATGAAAAAAAATTCTGTGTAGCATTTCGAACTTACCTTAATAACATATATTAGGACAATCGGTGAAAATGTTTCTGTAATTTAATTAATAGATCAGATAGTAGGTCCTAAAGCTGCCCTTTTGCAGATACAGACAGCAGAACTACGGAAAAAACTTCTTTCTTCTAACAGACATGTTAGCAATATTTTAAGCAGTTTGAATTTTATAATACATGTGAAAAATTATTTAATTATTTTTCTTCACATCTTTTTTGCACTCTACTACTTTCCAGAACTGATGTCTGTAATCATTGGTCATTGAGGCATATTAAAAAAAAAATAAAATAAATAAAAAAAAAAAAATTGAAAATTCCTTATGAGGAAGTTGTAGGGACAGATATTTTGATGCATGACTACCTGATTTTAAGATAGATGAAAAATAATTTACTAAACATATGATTATATGTGGTTTTTTATTTCCCAAAGATTCACTGTAGTTTTTAGATGGCAAATTGAATTAACAGAACATGGGCTAGCAAGAAAATATCTAGCAGACTAAATGATAATAAATTATTTTAGTCTGTGAAATAGAGATGAGGCTTTATAGTCTGGGAATTTTATGAAACTAACTTGAAAAAGGTTTCTTCCATAAATTTTAATTGTAAGTCAATGTAGCTAAGAGTAGATTACTCTTCTTCGAACATCAGGTGGATTTATAATCATTCAATATTTGCCCAGTTATAAAAACATACACCTGAGCTAAAAGGCAAATACAGAATTATTGGAAACATAGCTGTTCCAGTCCACTTTGTTACTAGTTAAACTGGTGAAATAGTCCTATTGTTTAAAGAATTATATTTTAGGTTATACAATCCAGAATTTTGATGTATAACATATTTTTCTTACAGAACTTCCAAAGTGTATTTCTTAAATGAATTTGCAGTTATATTTACACTGAATTGTTAGAGTTTTTAACTAGTTATTTTATGGTACTGAGTATAATTTAACTAGTAAAGCCACAGAGGTAATATGATCAGTATGAAATAGTTCATAATATAGCACTCATATATTTATATTTACAGCTGTTTTGTAATTTTATTCTAGAACACACGGGCCTTCATGGCAATGAAACAAAGGAGAGCAAATGCATGATCAGAAATAAGCCCATTCATTATTTTTTTAAGTTTTTTTTGTTGTTATATTATAGAGCTTAAGATGGGAAGTATAATAATATATGTAAAAATTAAAAAAAAAAGTCCAAGATATTTAGAACTCAAAAGATAACATAACATAGAATACAATGCTTCTTACTTTTAATGTGCTTTTAATCTCTGATAGAAAGTCAAGTGTCAACACTTCAGAGAATTAAAAAGAAAGAATACATATCTGAGAACCAGATTTGAAATCATTGTGAAAGAAGTAAGAATTGACTCATCACTGAACATTTTGTGATGAATTGTTGAGTGAAGACTAAGAGACATTTAGCTTAGCTAGAAATTCATGTTATTAGAAGCTCTTTTTATTATTGTATCCTCCATATGCCTGCTATGAAACAATCTGCTCTTTGGAAGAATGGAATAGAAAATTATATGGGACAAATCTGGTGGTCCTCCTCAGAATATGAGAAAAAAACCTCAGCTGTCAACTAGAGTGGATCACGGGATGACATTGGTATCACTGGACACTGAATAAAATCAACTAAGATGAACCTGGGAAAAAAAAAGGGGGATTCATTAACTAGTGTTCTCATTCCCGTACCACACAACAGTAATCCCACTCTACACCTGTGTTTTGATACTTGTGATTAGGAAAGATTTAAGTGTCTGCCTATGAGATTTTCTGTCTTTCATTCAATCTTAATGAGCAGCTAAATACTTGCATGGATATAACAGATTTTTTGGTAAAAGAGGGTGAAACATCTAAGAACATTTTATATTTTTCTATGTTCAAATATCCTAAAATCCTAAAAAGTCCACAGAAAAATTTTACTGCATTTAACAAGGATGTCCCAAATCAAGAATGATAATTTCCATCCTCTTTCCTTCTTACAAGCACAGAGAACTTGATTCAAACTAAAGCAAGTATTTTCCAGTCTTCTTTTAAAACAGTGAAAATTGATCACTGATGCAAGTAAGACATATTCCAGATTTCCTGGAATTATTTTAAAAATAAGTATTTCTTATAGCTATTGTATATTTAGCAGCAATAATAATAATAATAAAAAGAACAATAATAATAGATTTTGTCCCTATGTCAACCAGTTCTTTGGGGTTTTTTAAAATGGAACATATATTATGTACAGCATTTTATTTTGGTAACTATATTTCTTATGAAGTGTGGAGAATTATATTGTGCTCATGAATACTTAGTTTGTAAATATTATATGGTTTCTCTTAATATATATTTATTTTTTCACTGCCTGCTACTGAAGAAGATAGAGACTAGACTTAGTGAGGGAAATCAATCCCTCATCAATTGAGTCCTAAAAAATTGTCTGGTTGAATATAAAAATGTATATCTGATACATTATAATGAATTCAAACAAAGTCATGTAAGAATAAAAAGTTTTTCATAGTAACACTATAAAAATTGAAATTGCAAACATCATCTTCTTCAATTTTCCCTCCTGTATGCTTAAACTTTAGTGGTTAAGACAGTGATAATAGACATTGTTTATAGTTCTACTGCCAACACAAGCTATATATCCTCAAAGACTTATTCAGGAAAAATAAAATCAACCCCTTTAAATCATAAGTATTCTTACTGAATAAACAACCAAGGAGAACCACGACTACTCTCAGGAGAAAAGGAAGTAGAAAAAACAATGTGAGTGAATAATGATCAGACTTATCTTGAGCAGCAGGCGTGATACCTATAAAAATGCAAAAGGTTTACGTAAGCAAAGGTGCAAATCAATATTTTGACTATAAGAGCTCAGTAAGTTTTCCAAAGTGTTTCAAATATTTCTTGGTTCTCTACAGAAAGAAGCGTTTAGAGATAAAATAAATATAACTTTTGTATTGTATTAAATGGAAATGAAATAACAGGCATTTTGCTTTACTGATGCTTGATTTCCTTGAAAAAGAAGACTTGTTCCAGGAGATGCTTTTTTAGGAGGACACAGACTCTAAAGATATTGGCAAACTACTGATGACACTCATACAATGGTGTGACACAGATATATGCCTGAAACACTAGTGGCAATGCCTCTTACATCTTAATGAGGTAAGGGTCTAACACATAGCAGCAGGGTGATGCTTGATAAAAAATGTTGCGAAAACCAGCTCGGGAGTATAAATATCTATAGAACAAGTTATTCAGAGCAGCAGGTAACACAATGTCATGTCCTTGAAATCAGAGGAATTGTGCAATTATTGTGTCCTTCCTGTGTTAGAAAATAAAACATGATTTTTCTGTTCATTGCATATACAACTTAGACTACTCAGCACAATGGACCAAGAAACATGGACGTACTCTTCAGGTTTGTCAATAAATTAACCAGATGTGTCATAAATCTAGTGGGATAATTTTGTGATAATTTTGTGATAATTAGACCCATTAAAAAAAAAAACAACATATACAAACACACTTTTTTTTTGCATGTTTATATGAACACACGCAAAAGTTGTTTAGCTTGAAATAATGTTCCTAAAGAGATACGTATTCTCTGCTTAGACCATGAAGATACCATTCAACAGTTATTTTGTGAGGTTTATTATTTATAGAAGTCCTTGTTAAAATACATCTTTAAGTTAAATTATATTTTTGTTCCTAGCACTTGAGTACTTTGTCAACGGTATAGACTTGATCCAGCTTTCCTTAACACCCATGAATTCCAGTTCTTTCTGTGGCAAAAGCAGAATGTGAAATACATGCCTAGCATAACTACCAGAGGATATCTTATTTGGCATAAACAAGCTATGCCTTCTCTTCCTGGCTCTTCTCTCACACACAAGATGCTCAATAGTCATAGTTGTAGAAGTCACACAGTTTGAGAGTCAGAATATATGAATAAAGCTGTAGCTCCTTTAAAGAGCTGGAAATCACACCTGTTTATCCTTAACTTAAGCTGCTAAGAGACTAAAAGCAACCTTTACCTTCAGCTTCACTTTTGAATGCAGTTTCAGTGCAAACAGTGTTCGTGTTTACTGAATTTTTATGAAATTCAGAGTTGTGAATTTAAATATTCTAGCTTGGGCTTACATATCTTTTTTGCATAATGTACTGCTATTTCAAGTCAAAACTAAACCAAACCAAAGAGAATAAACAAACAAAAATAAACTTCTACAGAAACATCAAGATAAAATTTCCTGTTTAAAATCAAATTGAGTTGAAAGAATAGTTCAAATTCCTTAGCTAGTCTTTGAAATATTTGGACTCTATTTTAATGTTGCTAATTGAGTAGCTTCTTAAACCAGTTAGTTTCATTATTTCATTCTACTTTTGCTGATCTTTTCTGTAAAACTTCTCTTCTTTTGGTTAGTTTTACTCGAATTTAATTTTTTCAAGTAAAAGCATAAATAACACCAAAAGGCAAACTCCTTTATTTTTACAATTTGAATGACACGAATTTCTACCAAAACCATATCTCATTTGAATAATACTGTACCCTCTTCACACATTTCAGAATATGCTGTTGTTGCTCTGCCAGTCTGTGAAAGAGAATTATTTATTGAATACACTTAATAAAATACGTACTAAATATGTGTGTTGCAGGAATTGATTTTTACTCCTAGAGCTCTTTAAGCCTGTTAAAATTAAAAACAAGCTTATTTTAGTGTTCACATTCCATACGCACAAGAATACAGGGCGTGTAAGAGAGCCAATCATTTTCATACAGTGGAGTATCTGTCTGTATAGATAAATATAACTTAGTCAGTTTATTTTTCGATAAGAATAGAAGTCAATAAGAATAGGCTTTTGAATTATAAATGTAATACAACATACATACAATTATCATGATTCTCAATATTTTCGTTGCATTCATTCCTGTTTAGTATACATTTTGCTCTATACAGTGTTTATTTTCATCTAGGCATCACACACGCACACAGGTATTTTTGCTATCATGTTTTTCTTACCTTTTGCTGTAATGTGCAAATTCATGACGATTACAAAGTTGTTCTGCCTTATCATGATAATCTCTTACAACAACCCCCCCACACACACCAGTGAATATGTCACTGAATATACTTCTTAAATACACTTGATAAATTTGACATGAACTATGCAAGTCAAATGCTTAGAGCTCCACAATTTAAGAAGGATGACGGTCCTTGAATGCATTCAGGGGAGGATGACAAATCTCGTGAAAGGGCTGGAAGAGCTCTCCTCTCCTCTCCTCTCCTCTCCTCTCCTCTCCTCTTTCCA
>VZTJ01000491.1:282728-333668 GCA_013397795.1 Orthonyx spaldingii | reverse complement strand
TTAAAGATGCTATAATAATTACTACATTTTTCCTTTTTTCTTTCTTTTTTTTTTTTCTTATTTCCCTCTTTAGATGTCCATATTTTAGGATTTCTTAGGACAATAAATTGCTAGATATGGATCATTAGTCTATATCATTCTTTGTTTCCTTTAAATGAATTGACTTCTCAGAAAATAATGAAGGATCACATCACTAATTAGCACAACTGCATTGTTTCCCTTCCCCTCTCCCCTGAATCTCTTCTATTTTCATTCCTCAATATCAAACTCAGGAAGCAGAAACATTCACAGACAAAAACTGTGGGATTCGAGTGATATCTGCACCTACATGTGTCACTGTGTTTATATGAAACAGGGGCAATAAGAAATTTGGAAGAGAATTAATCTGTTCTACCTTATTAATTTATTTACAGATCAGAAGTACCAATATCTGAAAGATCAATTTTTTTTATTAGCTCCAAATATAATTTCATATGGCCAACTGAGGTCTGGACCATAATTGTCTCCAGAGACTGTGTCTCAGGATAAACAAGATCTTTCAAAAGCAGCATGATTCTATTATCCAACAGTTAAAAGAAGACTTTTAAAAATGTGATAGCTGTTGTCTGCATTCAGATGAAAATCCAGCTAGATTCACTACATGCTTTTGAGCTTTTAATGTAAAATAGAAGAGATACCTATAGGTCTACTGTTTGTTGTTTATACGGTTACTGATAAGAATATCACACATGCATGGCTTTAGTTTGCTTAACATCTTTAACATTTTTATTGACACTTGAAGCATTTCTGTTGCACACTGGGTTTTGCGATGAACACTTTCTCCAAAGAATGGTTTTTCACCAGTAACTATAGACAATGATGGTGTCTTACTCAGCTTTATATATGCCAACCCACAACAAGGAATCTAATTTTTAGTCAAGTGATATCAGGTATCACAGTGAGAAATGTACTTATTTTTATTTGCTTCTAAGGAAGTATAATATGTTAGATTACAGAAACTTTTTCGCATGACCCGTAGTATCAGCTGAAGTTCTTTTAGTGTAACAGAGTCAAATGTCTCAAATTTTTGCTTAAAAGGCAAATACTTCCAGGAGATAAAGAAAAACAACCAAGGAAATTAGAAGGAAAGAAAAAGGCAAAGGCAGTCAATGAATGAACTGAAAAAAAGAAAGTGTTCAGATGAAGGCATTTAACTTTAGAAGAAGTTATGCTGGAAAAGCTAAGATTTCCTGAAACTATTCATGTCACACCGACTTGTCAGTAGAAAGAGAACTATTTGCAGGCACAAGAAACCTAAGTATGGTGAGGCAAATGTTAATAAGAAGTGACTTTCCCTGCCATTATTGATCATGCTAATGGCTCTGAATATTGCTCTTCAGGCTGATGCACGGTGCGTGAAAAGGGGATGGTAAGTCCTAATGCAGCCAGCAGATGAGACATCCCCCATTCCTTGAGGTGCTTTAGTATGTACTTTCTGATTCTACAGTAGAATTCATCTTTCACAGGGACTAAAATGAGTAAAAGGATTTCTAATGTTTGCATCCGCTTCTCTGTCATTGTCTCATAGATTAAATCAAATCTGCTGCCTACTGAACAAGGTCATTTTTTGCCAGTTTAGTGCCACATTACATTAAATTCAACAAACATATAACAGCAATTTTATGATGCAGTACAAGCTGTGTCAAAGGTTCACAGCTAAACCTTCATTTTTAATGCTGAGTTCAAAGGTTACCGGTCAAGTATTTCTTCTGGCCTTAACTTGGCACATGAAAGACACCAGCTGGCTGCATTTTTCCCAGGTATTAAAATAATAATTTATATAGTTATAGATATGGCTCTAACAATGACTAAAATGTACTGCTTCCAGGTTCCTTTTTCTTCTAAATCTATTTTTACTTATAGTAACTAGACTTTAGTGTAAATGTCACATTTGGGACAAACTACATATAATGTTAGGCTAGGTTTTGAGGTGCTGGAGCATGTCCAAACAAGAGCAACGAAGTTGGTGAAGGGTCTTATAAGGAGTGACTGAAAGAACTGGAGTTGTTCAGTCTGGAGAAAAGAAGGCTCAGGGAGGACCTTATTACCCTCTACCACTACCTGAAAGGAGACTGTTGAGAGACGGAGGTCAGGCTCTTCCCCCAGGTAACAAGTGACAAGACAAGAAGAAATGGCCTTCAGTTGCACCAGGGGAGGTTTAGCTTGGGTGTTAGGGAAAATGTCTTCATCAAAAGGGTTGTCAAGCATTGGAACAGGCAGCCCAGAAACTGGTGGGTGGCGTCACCATCCCTGGAAGTATTTCAAGGAAGAAGGAATGTGGCACTTAGGGACATGGTTTAGTGGTGGTAGTGTTGGGTTAACTATTAGACCTCAAATACTGATGATCTTAAATACTGTTTCAATCTAAATGACTATGTAATTCTCTTTGAACACAATTCCTAGTCTTCACATGGAGAAAAGAATTGAGGAAAAATTACAGTGACGGGTATCATATGGTTATGCTGTTTGCATTATGTTAAAATTTTAATGTTGACAGGATTGTTAATTTCATTCCATTCTACAATTAGGATTTGTTTCAAGAGACGGACAAAACAAGAACAGAAGTGAAGAATATTTGACTGAACTGGAATTTCATAAGATTTTTTCAGCATACTTAGTGAATTTTCTTCATATTCATAATGTAAGTCATATTCATAATCTTCAACTCATATTTCTATTATTTATTTTCCAGTTCATGCAGAGAGATGTCCATCTAAAAATGATTTGAATTTCTGTTAGTCACTGTTTTAATGTGAAATCACATTAAACTGTTAATAATGATGTGGTTTATGCTTCTTTTCAGGATAATATATATTGAGGTAGTTTTGGTAATGCAGAAATACTTAATGATAATATAATTTAAAAATGTAAAATTTCAGCACTGATTCAGGTCCCTAAGCGCTAGAAAGTATTAGGAATTTGAATATATATACATACTTGAAGTTATCCTGTTGGCTAGCTCTAGCTTTTATCTGATATTTGAGGTGTGTAAAGTGAAGCCATTTATTGATCAATATAGGAACTTAAATGCTTTTTTTCCCTCTCCTTACAGATAAACATCATCCTGTATATTAGCTTCATTGTATACTAAAATGATATGAAACTAATTTTCTCACTTCTAGTTGACCTGAAGTGCATACATCTGAACACAGATCAGTCTGAGCCTGTCCATATAGCTGGGTCCTTGGGTTTGACTCTGTGTTTAATCTCTTCTACCCTAAATTCATCTAGAGTAAAATAAGAGTAATAGGATTACCTGACCTACACTTGAGGATTATTTTAGAATTTAATACATCCCTGTAATGGTAACCTACATGAACATCTAGACAAGTGTCACGAATGAGTGGTTTATGTCACTTTAAATGGCTTATGCAAAAGGGTAAATATGTAAAAAGGTAGTGGTTCAAAGGAGTAAAGGAGATCCTCCTGTTGAGTCATGAGGTTCAGAGTGAGTTCCCTTGCCAGTCTCAGACTTGTTCCATGATTAATGTCTAAAGGATTCATCCGTACTCAATCCTTGACTATTTAATACAAAATCATTTAATAGAATTATTATAAGCACAACAGTAACTTAACAATAGATCTGAGGTGACAATATTCATACTATTCTTACTATAAGATATTTGAGGCAATTCACGCAAGTATACACACAATCACAAAGCAGTATGTACAAAAGTAGACCTGTTAAAATTTTCCCTTGAGTTCAGTGAAATATTCATGCTGGATATTTTTGCATGTCTCAACAAGTAAAAAGTGTTGAGTCTTGAGGAGTGGGGATATCTGCTCAGGTGCTGTCATCAGCTTCTGACAATTGTCCTCTGAGTAGCACAACTCTGAGAACTGGCAAACTCTGAGAGGCACTACACTTGGAGGTGCTGGGGCAGCCTGCTGCAGTCCAGGAAACTCAAAGGGCCTCACTTAGAACTGCTTTAGTCATCAGTAAATCTCCAGAATGATCCAAGGCTGTCAGGAGGTAACTATGTCTTGTCCCCCTGCTTGGTTCACTCCTGGTACAGACAGTGCTGACCCTAGTATTAGTCACATAGGAGTTTCTGACAAAGTCGAAGGAAACAACACAGCCTGACTCATTTCTCTAGGCTGAGAGCTAAAATGAATTGCTGAGATCGTACTGCAACCTCTGGCAGGGTAAAAAGCACCACCACAATAGATGTACTCTCTCTAGTCTCTGTGGTCATATGCATGGTTCATAAAGCAGTTTTTCTTCCTATTTTTTTCTCCAGTTGATAGTTCCCAGTGAAGTTATATTTTTCTGTGTATGTGGTATGTGTAAGTGGTGATGCAAAATGAAATGAAAACTTTAAAATAATTTGTTCTTGTGACTTTTTGGTCCTTCACAACTTTATGGCCATAAGTGGTTCATTAGAAAACATCTGAGCTTTCAGTGGTAATATATAGTTTGTAATTTCTCTGTATTAACCAGTTAATCTATCAGGGTTACACATACTGTGAAAAAGATTCCAACATATGACAGCATAAAGAAGCTCAGCATAGAAGTTTGAAAAAGCTAATGAAATGAGAAAGGAAAATGGATTTTGGGGTTTTACTGGGTTTTTTCACATACAGAAATAAATCATTTCATTGCAAAACCCCACTGTTAGGAAAGCTTTCCATAAGTATCTAATAGATAATTTGCTTGAAATTTTCTTAAATTATTCCTGTAGAGATCAAAAGAAAAGATTTTTTTTTAAGGAATTAAAAGGAAAATGAAGAATTAAGAAGAGAATATGTAATGAGGTATCAAAGATATTAACACTGACAAGATATTTTTGTGCTGTTCCACCTTTTTTACAGATGGTATGCTTCTGTGTCCATGAGTCTACTTAGAAAATTTGAAACTATTACTAATTTCATGTGAAATTAATCTGAGGCAACATCCAGAGATCATTCTTTGTGACAAGAGCAAAGCAACATCAAACAGGAAGTGATGCTTCCAAGGGGAAATTGAAGTTATTAACTTTATGCAGGAAGGTCTGATTATATTTGTTTCTCAATGATGATCCACACAAGATATTTTACTGTTAATAAATAATTCTCTGTGGTTTTTACTCTTCCTCTTCTACAAATTTTAACACAGAGAGCTTGAACTTTGATTATAATTAGATAAGTATAAAAAAGAAAACTGCTTACCTGATCTCACAAATCCATCCCTTAGCCGGTGTTTCTTTCACTAATAGCTTTGAAATACTGTGGATTTTAGTGAAGAAGTTATCTCTTTTATCTATGTATATCTGTTGCATAAACAAACTTACATATACACATACATTACGCCCATACATATACAGTATGTTATATACATATATTTATGTGTGCGTATATATATATTATTTATACATGTTCATGTATCTATAGAGATATTTTATCTTTCCTTAGATTTAACGACTGAGTAAAAATGTTATTAACCTCATCCATTATTTGAGTTCAAGTAGAAAATACAGCCCAAAATCATAATTCCCTTAAAGTAGGGTAGAATGCATCTTGGAAACAGAAATATCAAAATAATGAAGTTTGCATTTGTTTGCTGATTATTTCATTGTTTTGGGGTTTTTTTAATCAGTCTTTCTGTCTGAGTGTGGCATGATGGGGTACAGGAGAAACAAATCCATATATTTCACTTTAATTAATTTTATTTTATTGCAAGATTGGAGGGTTTATTAATTTGTTCCTATATTTCTTTTATTTTGGTAAGAAAATTGCAATGGTCTATATACATTTTGTTCATAATCAGTTAAAAAGATATTATGACAGTCCTAACTAAAAATGTGTAAAAGAAAAGAAAAAGAGGGGTTTTTCCACTATTATTTCCAAAATAATTATGAATCTTCAATAAACACACATCTAAATAATTTATTATATCAAGCTGTAGTACTATCAGAAAATGCAACCTTAGGAACACATGGCCCAAATAAAAATTCTATCCCAGAAGCTGAGTTTGGTCATAGTATTGTAGTTTGAAATGGATATCACACTGAACCAACTTCATGGCATTTAACCCCACATGAAACAAAGAAGTTCTTCTATCACCAATCTGAGATTCTTTTAGCTCCCTTGACTTCAGTGGAAGCTGACTGTATCCCAGTGAAGTAATTATCCTCAGTCAGCTAAAAGAACAGAAGCAACTGACTAGGGAGAAATGCTACAGCCGAGGCTCAGCATTGCTCACACAGCAGGAGTGAGGATGAAAGGCACCAGACAACATCACAGAAGCCACTCAGCCACCAGGTCAAGATAAGAAAAGAAAAGCTGTTGGCAGTAATTCCACCTTCCCCTGAGGAATAAAAAAAGCAGCCCTAGATAGCTCTCAGGAAGGATGACAAAAACCTGGTGAAGACTGTAGAACACCTGCACTTAAACTACAAAGAAAAGAAAAAGCTCAATACGTGTTTGAACCAAGGGATAATATACTGCCTCAGGATACCAGGCTTGTAAACTGCACAATAATGCTGTTAGGTATGTATATATGTTATTTTAAATACAGCGTGAAAGAAAGGCTAAAAATGAGAAAACCATGCTGTGTATTTTAAGGGATAAGTATAATCCTCTGAAATATACCTTAAAATATGTGTAAAAAAGAGTGCATAATCTATAGAAGTTTCTACAGAAAAAAAAATGTGCTTTGTTTTCATGCCTAAAGGATTTATTTCTACACATTCTAAATAAAATGTTGTGGTATTACCGTAAATAAAATTTACAGTTAAATCAATAGATATTGATAATTTCTCTTAGGAAACATCAATCTGAATACCTATATTGAATAATCAGTGTGGTAAATTTTATTATGAGTGAATAAAATCTCTTTAATCTAGTGAAGAGTAAAATAAAGGAAACTTAATACTGGCTAGTATAAAAATTATTCTGAAACATCACTAGTTACACAGAACTTTACACATAAAGTAATAGTGATGCCATAATGATTGTAAAGGAAATGTCATGTCCTTCCCCTGAGGAGGAATGACATCTTGTTCCAGCAAAAGCTGGAGCTTTCTGGAAAAGAACTTTGCAGAGAGGAACCTGTGCATGTTGGTGCACGATATGTTGAAGATGAGCCAGAAATGTGCCTTCTTGTGAAAGACAGCCAAATGCTTCCCAGGCTACCACAGGCACAGTGCTCCCAGCAGATTGAGAAAAGTGATCCTTCCCCTCTGCTCAGCCCCAAGGAGGCACATCTGGACTGCTGGGTTTGGTGCTGGGCTCCCCAGTACAGGAAGGACATGGAAATACTGGTGTGTGTGCAGCTAAGGGCTGTAAGGATGCTAAAGGGTTCAGGGCATCTGACAGGAGGAGCCAGCCTGAAACAGTGGGGCTGTTCAACATCCAGAAGAGAAGACTCAGGGACATCTTAGAAATGTGTACAAACACTTGCCAGGAGGGTATAAAAATACATATGTCCCTACTAGGGATTAGACCGCCTTTGGGATACAGCTGAAAAAGACTGACAGGTTGTTTAAAAGGTGATAAACTTAGCTTGCAGCAAAACCACTCTGCAAGTTGAACCTATGGAAACCACAAGTGGATGTATGTATGCAAAGATTAAAGTACAGTTCCAAATTTAAAAAATAGTGTAAATGCATTTTTATCTTGTTCAGTTTATACTATGATCCAGGGTGAACATCAGCATTTAATAATCATTGGAAAATGCACAACACAAAACTCATTTGTCACAGAAAATTTGTCACTGCCAGAAAAAGACATCAGTATGGAACAATCAAAAATTGTCTGAACTTCTCGAGAAAAATCTTGGTTAAAAACAGCAAATGTGACACTTTTACCAAGGAAAATCGGACAAAATATCACTCCTCATGTGGGAAGACAGAACTGGAGCGCATGTATACTCTGTGTGTGATACAAAGATGACTAAGCTGTCAGCAAGGTAGGACTAAATACCCAAAGCATGGCGACATGCTGAGAATGATCTAACTTTGAGTCAAAACCATCCTGCCAATCACTGCAATATTACTGATGATTAATTACCTGGCTAATTACTTGAGAACATATAGCTAGTTCACAGCCGAACAGCAAGGAAGCCTGTTCCTTCCTCACATTTGGCCTTTCTCAGTCCGTGGCTGTGCCTGACAACAGTAGCATATTCCCTGACTCCACCAAGAAGAACGAAAGGAAAGTCCACCTGCTGCTCCCATATATCATCTTCCTGCCTGTCTACCCCACTCTTCTGAGGTACACAGTATTGGATTGTGTATATTTACCTAGGAGATGAAGGTGATATCAGATGCAAAGCTGGGCTGAGGATCATGGTTGGATAAAAAACACAGAATCAATTCTGTTACCACAGTGATTCCACCAGCATTATCAATCTGCTGTCAAAGGCAATGCAACATAGAAATGCCTGTGATGATGTTGAACACCTTCTGCATTTCTGAGTGCAGTGTGTGCTGAATACTGCTGATGGTTCATTACACCCAGACACTGTGGACAAAGCAACTTACTTTACAATGAGTTCATACACCTTTGCCAATTCCCAGGCTGTTGTGGCTTATAGTTCAGACTATAAATATCTTTGTGCCTGCAGCTATTTTTTATTATATTTCTGTGAAATACTAAACACAGTGGAGTTCCCTACATTTAGGCATTTCAACAACGAAAAGTATAAGTTAATATGCACTCTTTTATTTCACTTTTTCTTTCAACAGCCTATTTCAAAAATACAGTAAGATAAAAATATATAAAAGGAAAGATCTTTCAAGTGTTTAAAACATCCTTATGTGACCAAAGCTGAAGCAACACTGTTTGATACTGAAGGTCTCAAAGGTGTTCTACATGATCATTGCAATAATGCATTTTTTCTGATTGTTACCACCTCTGTCTCCCTGTCCCAATCTTTCCTGCAATCTCCAGAATGCCAGAAGCTTCAGTGGCAACAGCAGCTGGAGAAGCTGAAAGGCATGTATGATGTTTCATTTATACTCTTACATTTATTATAAAGCATTGCTCTGGTGGCTTGACTTTGGCTGGATGCCAGGTGCCTATCAATCTGCTCTATCATTCCCCTCCTCAGCAGGACAGGACAGAAGAAATAAGACAAAAAATTCCTTGAGTCAAGATAAAGGCAGTTTAATAAACTGGAAGCAAAGTTTGCACATGCAGAAGCAAAGGAAAACAATAGGTTTATTTTCTACTTCCCATCAACAGGTGGTGTCAATCTGCTTCTCAGGAAGTAGGGCTTCAGTATGCATAGTGGTTTCTCCAGAAGATAAACATAAATAATGAGTGTTCCTACCCTTCCTCCTTCTTTCTCTTAACTTTTATATCTGAACAGACGTCACATGGAATGGAACACCCGTTTGGTCAGTTTGAGTCAACTGTACTGGCTATGTCTCTGCCCAAAATCACACCCAACCTACTGTATCTGCCCAAAATCACACCCAACCTACTGGTAAGGGAGGAATGTTGGAGAGACAGCCCTAATGCTGTTGAGCATTGCCCAGCAGTTGCAAAAACACTGGTACCTTATTAGATCCTTTCTAGCTACTAATGCAAAGCACAGCACTGTGAGGGCTGCTGTGAGGAAGATTATCTCAGCCAGACCAAATATAACTGCTTATTCAATGTTCTCCCCTTTAAACTCTCTCCAATTTTAACTCACAAAGTTTTAAAACATTACCAAGTGTAGGGAAACAACCCAGTAAAATCTTTTGATCACATTTAGGAGAGACTCAAGTTAGTACAAAGCCTGAGTTGTCATATGCAGGTGGATGTCTTTTTATACTTGTCAAGGAGTACAAGATGTTGGAAAGGTTAAGTCATATTAAATGACAGTGATCTGACCTAGTCTGGTCCCAGAAACTCACAAATTGCAAACATCTGAACTATTTCCAGAACGCACAAAAGTCAATTACCACATTTTGCTTGTTCTTTTCTCTGCAGAGAACAATGTGTCGAACACAGCCAAAACATCAACCCATGGGAAAGACTATCCAGTTTCTTCTGTTAGTCTAAGGAATTACAGTCCAAACATTTTTTTTTGACATGCAAGTCTGTTATCAAAAACAATGTCATACAGTTGTGTACAGCCATAAGGAGCTCAAAGAAACACCCCAATACTGCTGAAGTTAAATGTTAAAGATACCTGACAGGGAACAATTATTCCTACACTTAGGATTTATCAGTCTTACCTTCAGGTAATCCCAAAGTTTACTGCAATTTATTTAAAGTAGTCAAAATTAGGTGCATGCATTTGTACATTGACTTTCTTACTATTTCACATTTTTCTATTCCTATTTCACATTCCTCTTCATTCTGACATGGTGAGTATTTGTGTCTTCAAGATCATTTTCATGACACCAGGTATTAAGTTCACAGAATGACAGTGCTCAAGACATTTATGGTGTGAGCCAGATGCTACAAAATCAAGATGATGCTGTGTATTTTTCCAGGATTCTGTATTCTATGCAGCAACCGATCTCTGTCTTAATAACCTTCCAGGATTTCTGCTAAGCCTCAAATCCCTTTTCAGTAAGGGTGCTTATACAATACCTCAGTAGTTACTTTAGTGTTTCAGCTTACAGTGTACAAAACCTTATGTGCAAATCCATGTACAGTTTTTACTGTCATTCATTGACTTTCTTTCCCTGGCACCATTCTCTCTAAAAGAAAGTGTCTGAACTGTTTTCTGTTTCTGTCTCGCAGACCAAAACAGTCTGTTTCAAACACAAAGCTAACTGAATACCACAGGAGTCACTTAGCAGGAGCAGAATGGCCTGATTTGGATCTCTACCTGCCTCAAGACACTTAATTTAATTTCACTATTTGCATTTTTTAACCAGACAGTATTGTAACTCTCCTTCAGAGGGAATGTTATTGTGTTGAAATTAAAGAACTCAAAATGTAGGTTGAAGTTGCTTTTTTTAATGCAGATATAAAGATTTGCACTGAATGTATAAGTAGTGTGTGTACCTATCATATATTTAAAGAGAGAAAATGAGATGTTATTCTGGTCTACATCTTATTTATATACATATGCAAAACTGCTTTATTTCTGTAATTTTAGCATTTAGTTGTTTCTCTGTTTTTATGCAGCAATTGTTACAGTTATATTTTTTAATTTAGAGCAGTCTTTTGTAGTTTAGCTCTCCAGTAATCTTTATCAATAATAAAAGCAGCTTTAAAGAGGATCTTATCCTGTTTTGGAAAATATCATGCTGAGATAACACCGTGAATTGACCTATGGTTAAAGTTAGAATGGAAAACTGTGTTTTAGGTTTGCTGATTTATCTCCCTCCACTCCATAAACCTGACGGCTGTATTTGGAGGTTGATGTGAGTTCCCATCAATGCTTTGTGGACAACCTAAGGTATTGCAACTTCCAAATTTTCATTCTATGGGACTCAGGATCAGGTAGAGGATCCTCAGAAAAGACAGACTTCAAGGTAAGTAATCTCTCCTTTCCTAAGCGATTTCAGTATCTTTAAATCATCTTGCTCAGCAGGATTGTGAAACCATTGTGAAAGACTATTATTCACTCTGTGAAGGCCTTTTCCCTCTAACTGTGGGCTCTCAATCTGAACTGTTCTTATACCTTTTATTTCACGTTGTGCACCTGTCTGGTACATAAAATTATCATCCATCCTGACATTAGCTATATCCTTTAAGCTTTTTACGTTTTCATTAGGGCACAACATCTTACATTTTGTCCCTTGGGCAGTATCAATACAGAATATGTTGAATTTCTAATTTGAAATTTTTTTTGAATTCTTGAAGAAACACAAAAGAGGAAAATATTTTGCACTCACATCTCAGTGTAAAAGGGGAGGGTCTACTTTCATGGAAAAATTTAGGAAAGGGTGGCCTCCTTGCTTTCTGGGTTATCTGCAAATGCAGCAGGCCTGGGGGCCACTAGGCTTCCCCACGTTAGTTGATATATTATCTGTCTGTCTGAATCCCTGGGAGACCTTCCTAGATAATATTTTAGAGTAACCAGTTTGACACTATAAGTCTGGCAAGGTACCAGATGCACAAACAGCACATCTACACTGTAAATCTGGTCCCATAACAATCCCAGATGCACAAATAATGCGAGTTGCACTGTAAGTCTGGGAGCATTCAGTAAGCTGTCAGATGCACAAATAGTGTGACTTATTGATTGTGATGACAGAATAAGGTTCAGAAATTGCTATTGATAAGTACATTGGTATCAGAAAGCATAGGCAATAGTATTGCCATGGAATAAAGATCGATTATTTAATCCAGTGGGATATTTTCACTGGTATTAATTCCTTAATTTTGATATCTTTCTCCTAAATGCAACAAAGAGAACAACCTGCGGAACAACAGGTGTGAGAACAGGCAATAAGTAGAGGAAACAGAAGGAATACCATATAACAACTTTTTTTTTTAATGTCCTGAATACCATGAAGTGTTATATTTGCCTAGGCATGCTGTGGTGCAGGCCACGTGAGAGATCAATAGTTTTCAGAGTGCTTTGAATAGTTTAGAATCTCTTACATGGCATATAATAATTTCATTAATTGAATTAATAATCACCTCTGCTATGTAATATTACCTAATTTGCTAAGCTTTAATAGATCAAAATGAAAAAACAGCAATGTTTTAGCTACTATAGGATATAAAAAGCATAAAACACTAAAACACGTACAGCCAACATTTATGTGTCTGTAAGGTAGATGCTGTATGTCAGATAACTATGAAATCTCTTACTATTGGTGGTGACTATGTAGTCCATACAGAAAATAGTCTGGGAAATGGCTTGTCTTCTAAAAATAGTGTTATAAAACTCAATTAATTTGGCAAAGATGAATCTGTAGTGACACTTGAGACAGAAGCTGGGTATGTGGTGACATGATCAAGTTTGAGGCAACCTAGAAAAAGAAATATATTTATATGGTAAGTGAAAATGGGACTTAAAGACACTGTCAGTCTTAGCTGTTTAACATGGTCATAGTAGAGCAGGGAATCCTAAGGGTCTTTAACAAATTACTTTAGGAACTTAAACTCAGATACCAGAATCTGGGGACATTAACTTTTGAGTATTCAGATGTTGACAGTAAGCACCTAATATGAAAACTAGGTACTTTAATGTCACCTAAATTTTTAGCTCCTCTGTGGATCAAAATCTTCAAGTCTAATCTTAGACATTCCGAGCTGAGAAAAATTGAACCTACCAAACTGATGAAAGACATGGCAAAAAAGTAACAAAAGCTATTTTATAGATTGCATGAAGTAATAAAAGAGTAATTGAGCAAGGTGAAAAATAGCATCACTTCTGCAGAATATAATATGCACCAAGTGAAAATAGAAATTGTGTTGATTTTTTAATGATTCCTTGTCTGAGGAGAGGAAGAGAAAAAGAATTATCTTCTTGAGAAAAACAAAGGATTTTATTGGACTGATGACTAACTACCATTGTCAATATTTGCTTAAAATTTCAGAAATAAATTAGCCATGTAACTATTTTAATGACATTTACCTCTGATCTGACATATGGTATATAAATCAGAAACAGCAAATACACTAGAATTCAATATAAATAAGAAAACTAAAGCAGTTGCAATCAAAATTGTGGTTAATGTACTTTATAATGTTTTACTTTCCTCCTCTGCATATTGCTTACTATCAACTTACAATCATATGTAAGTCAAAATTGGCATACATAAAATATGTTGAATAACAACAAAAATATATATCTTTTAAAAGCATTACCTCAAATGTTTGGTAATGTTACATAGTACATTAAATAATTCTAAACACTGTAGTCTACTATTTATGCTAAATAATATAGTACTTAAATACCAAGAAAAATAGTAGTCACTGTGTAGGTGCAATAATACTTTTTTTCCTGCTGTGAGAAACTTTTAAATAAAGTAGATGAGAGAAAAGAGAGGACAACCAGACACAAACGGAAAACAGAAAACATTATGTTATTTTTCTGAGCTTTTGTCTTTTAGACTTAATTACAGAGAAAAAAACCTATATATCAGGGGAAAAAAAAGCAAAAAAATGCTAGTGACACCAAATAGCAAGTGACAATAGGAAGGTAAGAAATCATGAAAGAGAGGGAAATAAAGGATAAATTTAAAATTATTAATGAATATAGTAAAAGAACACAGGAATGTGTTAAGCATTTTCTGCAATTTCAGAAATGAATCATAGAATACCTCACTGTAGTAGTGGTTTCATTCATTGATCTGGCTTATATTATTGCTAAAACTGCCAATTTTTAAATTAGTATTTATCTTCAGACTGAGATATGTAAGTTTATGTTTACAACACTGGTGTCTGCACCTGCATATCACTGTGTTATTCAGTTGTGTAATCACAGATGTCTGGCAACATTTCACGTGCCCACTGTTGTCTGAGACTTCAAAATGTAACAGATAGGTTGCAGACTTGATAGGTTAAGTTCCTGATTACTCATATTTGTTCTGGGTGGTTTTCAGTGTGAACTTTATCAGATACATCATAGAATTGTAGAATCATAGGATAATGGATTAATAGAATTATAGAACGGTTTAGGATTTTAAAGATATCTAGCTCCAACCTCAGTGCAATGGCCAAGGGCATCTTTCACTGGATCAGATTGCTCAAAGTTCCATCAAACCTGTCCCTGAACACTTTCAGTGATGAGTCAACCACAACTTTTTTGGGTGACTTATTCCAGTATCTCACTGCACTCATTGTGAAACATTTCCTCTCTATGTCCAATCTAAACCTGTACTCTTTAGGTTTCAAACCATTTCCCCTTTTCCAAGCACTCCAGGCCTTTGTACAAAATCTCTCTCCATCTTTTTTATAAGACACTTTTATAGATTAGAAGGCTACAGTATGGTTTCTCTGGAGTCCTCTCCTCTCCAGACTGAACGTCCTAACTCTCTCAGCCATTTTTCACAGGAGAGCTGTTCCAGTACTATGATCATTTTCACAGTCCCCCTCTGGACCTGCTTTGACAGGTCTACGTCTTTCTTTTGCTGGGGAGATCCAGAGCTGGATGAAGTACTACAGCTGCAGTGTCACAAGAGCAAAATGAGAAAAGGAGAATCATAGTTGGAGACTGCCCCTACACTTGTGCAGGACTTCGTACTTGCTGAACTTCTTGGGACTCTCATGGTCCCAGTCTTCAAGGCTGTCAAGACCCTTCCACATGATGTCCCTTTCCTCGAGCCAACCAACTGCACTGATCAGCTTGATGCCTGCTGTAAGCAAATGTGCTGAGGGTGTGCTCACTTTCTCTGTCATTCCACTAAGTGGGCTGAATGCATTGGAAGCATTCAATTATTTTGACTATGCCTCTACTGCTGGGATACAAAACCTTAGTTTAGATGCATTATCTTAGCTATAATCTTGTATAAGTAGTGAGGAGTTGAATTAGATGTAGATTGTTGGGCTTTATTTGTGGCTTTTTAAGTTGCTAAGGGTAGTATGTTGTCAATGATGTGAAGAAATAGTGAAGCATCATTAACCATTATTTAATCAAAACTCACTGTATTTGGTCCAGTCTTTTTCATTCTTCAGAACTCAGCAAAATTTTAATATTAATCTGAATTAAGGGTCTGTTATCTACCTGTTATGTAATCCTGGCTTTCTTGAAGTCTATTTGAATTAATACTTTCTAAAATTCTTAATATTCATTTATTCATCAATTATAATATACAATAAATAATAAATAATAAATAGCAATTCTAAGAAATAATTTATTCATTAATTCTACTAAACAACTGAATTGATCCAGAAATAACAGGTCTTTTTGATTGCTTTTGTGTTTTAATGTCAGCCTCCATTAATCTGCTGATTAGCTATTGTGACCTTAATTTTTTGAGTAACATGGTAAAGCACTGAGGTATATATCTAGTCATTCACATAAATTTAATAGTGAAAGACTTATATATTTTAATTTATATTCTTAGTAAGAACTGTTTAGTTCAAAAAGTAAAGAACTTCTAAAAGACGGATGTAACATAAAAAAATTGAACCCCAAAGCAATCATCATTTCATTTATGAAAAAAGCCCCAAAACCAAACAACAACAACAAAAAGCACCAAAAAACCAGGGTGAAAATACAACCCCTATAATTAACAATCATTTTGTCAATTACTAATTTGTAATTAGCCTGGGTGTCGTGTACTATAATTAGTATAATGATCTGCACTACTAAACTTGCCAAACAAACTCCCTCTTCATCATATTACCTCCAATGATTTCCTAAAAGTTTACATGGAATATTAGTAGGCACATTTTTAAAAGCTGAAATCAGGTTTTCATACTTTTGTTCTTTACTGAGTAGCATTTTGCATGAGAATTATTCAATAACAGATAGAAAAATAGACTGGTTAAAAATATTTAAACAATTTGTATGGAGTCTGCTGTACAAAGAAATATAGTTGAGTAACAATTTTCTGCTTTTTAAAAGTCTGCTGACATTGAGGTTAATGGGATTTCTTGGCTAAGATCAGAAGAAAATGGATATATAAAGATTGCAGGATAACACTGAATTGCTATGCATTTCAAAAGCTTTTCATTGCAGTACATAAACGTGGTGATGGATCCACAAACATTACTGCACATATAGTTTGATACCAAAAAAAACAATATCAGGCATTGTATTCTCATGTAAAATTTTACTGATGAAATCTGAATGGGTTTTGCATATATTTAAAAGCTAAGACATGACAATTAAATTTATAAAAAGGGAGTTGGTTTTGCTTTGATTTGATTTTTTTACTTCCATGGAGTGAGCAACACTGAAACAATCCATACAACTTTTAGAATCATATAATCACAGAATCACAGGTTTGAAAAGACCTCTGAGGTCATTAAGTCCAGCAATAAACCTGACAGTTCGAAGTCCACCACTAAACTATGTTCCTAAAAACCACATCTCCACCTCTTTTAAACACTTCTAGGGATAGTGACTCAACCACTTGCATGAGCAGCCTGTTGGAATGTTTGACAATCCTTTTGATGAAGAAATTTTCCCTAATATCCACTCTCAACCTCCTCTGATGCAACTTCAGGCCATTTCTTCTTGTCCTATCAGTTTTAACCTGAGAGAAGAGACTGATCCCAACCTCGCTAAACACTTCTCTCAGGTAGTTGTAGAGAGTAAAAAGATCTCCCCTGAGCCTCCTTTTCTCCCAGATAAACAGCCCCAGCTGCCTCAGTTTACCAGGACTGCTGGTAAATGATGGAAAGTGTCTCAGTGAGTTCTTCCACCAGCTCCATGAATAACCTTGGGTTGATCCCATCTGGTCCCATAAGCTTGTGTATGTCTAAAAGGTGTAGCAGATCACTGACCATTTCGCCTTGGATTACGCGGGCTTCCTCCTGCTCACTATTCCTGTCACCTGATTCAGGGGCTGATAACCCAAGATCAATTGATTTTACTACTAAGGGCTAAGGCAAAGAAGAAATTAAATACCTCTGTCTTTTCCCCATCCTTTGTCTTTATGTTTCTCACAGAATCCAATAAAGAATGGAGATTGTTCTTAACTCTCCTTTTGTTGTTAATATACTTAGAGAAAATAATTTTATTGTCTTTTATGGCAGTACTTAGATTGAGTTGTAGTTGAGCTTTGGCTCTTCTAATTGTGTCCTGGCATAGCCTCACATTATTGTCCTCCTGAGTGGTGTCCCCCTTCTTCCAAAGTTCATAAAGTCTCCTTTTTCCCTGAGCTAAAACCAAATTTGTTTAGCCAGACTGGTCTTTCCCACTGGTTCATATTTTGGCACATTGGAACGGCCTGCTGCTGCTGTACTTAGGATCATTTTTATTCTGGTTGGTATACTTAGGAGTACCATATATTTATATGGGGGTTTTTTTAGAAGGTGTTGAGCATATAATTTTACTAGGTGATAAGCATACAGGAGAATGCAGAAATTATACCACCTTTGATGTAGTTGATGTTTCTTCACTTTTCCTCAAGTATCTATCTTGATACCAAGAACTCTGGTGCTAGTTGAGGAGGTTTTTTTTTTGCATAGATCATTCATCTCATACTTAAATCCTTCACTTTTCTGTAAATGCAATCTGTATATTTACTGAAAAGATGGAAAGCAAGATTTTCTGCTCATGAATAAAATTCAAGACACACATCATATCTGCAGATTAGTAGGAAATTGAGGAAAAATTGTTTACTCTTAAGGTGCAATGAAAGAGCAACGGAGATGCCTAAATATCATTGACTTTTTAGGTGTCATTTTAGATGATGCAAGACACACACCACAAGCCTAGGGCTGGAGAATGAGATACAGGACTGTGGAACAGTAGGATTTTTCTGGAGCAGCAGCTAAGGGCCAGGTAGGATATCCCAGAGTGTCTTACCTGTCACTTTATACTTAATCCCCTGAATTCCTCTCCTAGACTGTTTGTCTGTGGTTTAGAGGCAGTAGGTTTCTTGTTTCATTTGAACATCGAGAGTCAAAGGTGACTTGAAAAAATTATGGGTACATTATATTTCTGCTTCCCAACTTGTGGGCCTTTGATAGCAGCTAGCTGTAAACAGGTATAAATGAGTTTTTAATGCTCCAGTTGGCAACACCTGACCCTTCAGATGGTTGTATAATATGCTTTCAAGTAATCTCTGTAGGGCTATGGTTTGAAAGGGAGGTTTAACATGGCCTGATAGCAACATGTGATTTACGAATTTCTTTGAACAGGATTTACAAGGAAATTGGATATCATTATGAAGCAGCTGTTTCTACCAGGTCTGACCTAGGTAAGAGTGGCTTCAGAGTGTTAATGATTATGTTTGCCTGTCTCAAGTAAATTGCTTGTGAATGACTTTGTGAGGCAAAATTGCTTTAAAATAGACACTGTTGATAGCATGCTGCAGGTTGTTAGCATGTTTGCTGACCACAAATCATAGAAAGTGTTTAATATAATTCCTGACTGAACACAAAGAAGCAAATAATAAAGCTATGAAAACCAAAAATCTTTCTTTTTTGTATGCATTTTGTAGGGAAAAATACTATCAATTGTCATGAGACTACCTTTGAGTATAGGACTACTTTATAGTTGAATGTCTAAACAAAAAAATTAATATATGATAACCTCTTCTGATGCAGCAGTCAAAACAAATATAATGAGGGTAATTTTCTTTTTGTCAAAGCTTTCATTTCTGACAGGAGTGTCATATTTTCCAATATGGAACTTCTATCAGAGACCAATTTTAAGTATGAAAATTCTAGATTTACACAAAACAAATGGGATTATTTTAGTTTAACTTGAATATTTATTTCTATTCTATTTCTTCCAAAATGACATCTAAAATCCTTGTCAATATTTATTTGTACATAACCAGAGAGACATACACAGTTCCTGCAAGTCTGTAGAAATTACAGTGTTCCAACTTTCAAGTCACTGTTGCTCTAATGAAAGGAATGGAACCTGAGATCACCAGTGGATCTCAGAACAGCCAGCGGATTTCCATGGGAACCCACCGTTTTGCAGTATTATCATTTCTTCTGTTATTTCTGAATTCTTGCACTTACATGCATTTATATACTGAATGTTTCCTTGAATTAATTTGGAAACTAAAATGCCAGCAGGATACTATGAAGATTCTGTATAGTATTTATTTTATACTCATACTGTGGCTTTGGTTAAGTCTGGACTTTCAACTGCAAATTTTTCAGCATTTACTCTCTAAGCCAGAATCTAAATTAAACTGAAGCAAAACTGTTGCTTTAATTTAATCTGTTCTCTAGTCTATTATCTAATCAGAATAATGCAGCTTTTTGTTGTGTAACAACTGACAAACTTTTTTGCCAGGAAAATTTATGGAACTCTCTGTTTTCAGTACTGGGCCAGAGTTTTGTGTGCCTAATATTATTAGCATGCTTTCCAACAAATCCTGCTGAAACCTTCTGCCACAAACAAAATGAGATGTTACTTGTCCCAAATAATAGGCTCCAAATTCTACTTATTTCATTTTTATGCCTGCAAATCATAGGAGGTTGCAATAAGTCAATAAATGGTTTTATTTTCTTCAACCTTTGCCTCATAAAAGTAAATCTAAACTGCATTATGCGACAAATTGCTTGAGCTAACCTAGCTGCAGTTGCTGTTAGTTCAACAGGTGGGCAAAGATTCACACACAGAATATAAGGGCTTGAACTAATTCTCTTCAAAAAACAAGTTTTCATCAAACCCCCAAAAGGTTGTGGTTGAGGCATTGACTAAAGGATTTAAAGTAAATTCATGTTCAACTAAATATTACTGTCTAAATTGCTGATTGCTATTCTTTTTATCATGTATTTTTTTCCTTCATTTACCTTTCCCTCAATCACAGTTATACATGGTTATGCCTTCTCTCTCAAGGTATGTGGGTCTCTCTTTGCCGGTATTATCATTTCTGAATAAATACTCAGAATAATAATTTCAAACAGTTTTGTTGATAATTATGCTCCTCTTCACAATGTACATATCATAAGAATCAAAAGGAAAAGCATGCAGCAATCAGAGTCACATGCAAACTCTCATATTTATGTCCAACAAAGTGGTTGTCCTCATCTCTGTTTTCAACAGCTGGCAGGAGGCATACTGAATGGTTACCCTCCCTGTCCTTTGGGAAGGAACTCCTTTATTTTTCATTAATGAAGTTCTCAAGCCAAAGTTTCCTTTGATTTCCACAGCATTTATTCTGTCATGGGGGAATAGAAAATGGTTTAATTTCACTGTTATTCTTGTTTTGTCATATTTCTTAGCAGTTGTAGCAAAGAAGCAAGAGAACACATTATGGTATATGCTATCCTTCTTTTCTACCTTGGCTTCAATAGATAGGGCAGTACAGAGTTTAAAAATTAATTGAATGTAATGCAGTTTTCAAAATGACAGGGAAATAAATGCAAGCAATAGCTTGCAAAGATATGGAGCAAAGAGAATTAAAAGAATATTCTTCTTTGGCTCGATTTCTTTGCTTTCTTAAAGAACATTTGGGTGGTATAAAGCCTCCTTTATCTCACAAGGAGACCGCACACTGTTACTTGAACATCACAAATAAACTTTGATTATATTTTTCTTTTATTGTTCAAAATTATAATGTTTCCATTTATTGAATCTACAATCAGACATCATCACTGAAGAGGTCTTCAATTTTTTTATTTGAGCACTTGAACTTTTTAAACACTGTGTATTTTTACATTTTCCATGTCACTGTTCCATACTACTGAAAAAGAATGGTTCGTATTCTGTCTATTTTCTAAACTATGAGGAATAAAATGGTATACTGTCACAGAATAATAATTTATGTATATAAATTTTGTCACTATTGTTAATGGAACTAGTTTCAAAAGTAAAAGAAGCCATTGTTGGCCTTTAGTGACAAAATATTTTTAGCACAAAAGATAGAAACCTCTGCTTGTGGTAAGCCTCCTTGTAGAAAAACACAGAACCCTCTCATGCATGAATGACAGCAAGGCAGGGTCACTGATCTGTCCATCTCTCATTCACAGATCTGCTCTGAAGGTACAGTATCAATTAGTCTTGTCCAAAGTTTAATAATCACACTCTTGTCCAGTGTATATGTCTTTTTCTATTTGCACTTGATTGTGAGTTGATAGAAATGTAAGAAAAGGCATTATTGATGAATGCGCAGTCCAAATAATTGATGCAATGTCAGTCCCTCATTTTCCTTTATTTTGTCTGTCTTCAAGCGTGATTTAAAATACCTCCAACTTAGCATTTGGTTGGTTGATTGGTTGGTTTCAGAGCAATTGGACAGAGTGAAAAGCAATATGTTTAACTAAACAATGTTTTGATTACTTGGAAATTCTTAAACTCTTCCATTTCTGTATCATCCACAAAATCATGTGCAAAATTCCATAGCTATGGATGAAATAAATTTGTCTGTTCTCAGATATGAAGGCAGAATGGCATGAATAATTTGACTTGGGGACATTAGGTGTGGTGCTTTGTTGTGGAATTTCATTTTAAACATATTTAGCTATTAAATCATACAGACAATAACAGTATATTAGTTAAAAATAGGTTTATGATTGTCATAACTCTCCAAGAGATAGTCTTTGTGATATTTTATCTAAGTCAAGGATTTTCACTGACAGAAGTAATACAAGGGATAGCTTTTATAATATTTCAAGTTAATTAAATAATTTCATATCAGGTTCACAAGGAAGAAGGTGGTTTTAATGATGAAAATTAGATAGTCTGCTTTCAAATGGGCATTTGAACAAGACATTTATTATCAAAGCATGTAAACATATACATTCTTTTGTGTATGTTTTGTTTTAGACCCAAAAAATTAACTAAATTCAACAAAATGAGTAGTACAAAAAATTCTTAGTGTAATAATGTATGCAAAATCATCACCTTAGATACACAGTATAAGTCTAAACATTTTATTCTTCAATTAAACAAATTTGTAGTTAACTTAAATTTGATTTTGTTCAGAGATAATGAATGCAATGTTTTCTTAAGGAAAAAACCCAACAAAACTTAATCAGTACTTAGATGTTCAAAGTATTAATGAGATCTTATGAAACAATTAGAAGTATTAAAATGTTGTCAGTCTTTCTCAGTCTGTCTTATTACATCTGGATATTTTAATATATGTATATATTATGAAAATGCAATGTCACACAATGTCCATTGTTGTCCATTGCTAAAGGCAGGATATTTGATAGAATCCCATAAATCTTGCTGTTACATAACTGCATTAAAATGGGATGTACAAGTACAAAACATTTAGTTGTGTGTTTGTTTTTTTGTTCTTTTTTGTTTTTGCTTTTTAGCTGTCAGTAATTTAGTCTTTTACTGGGTCATGGACAATTAAGAGACAAGTTCTATTAACTTTCATTTTAGGAAGGAAAGACTGTCAAGAAAAAGAGTACTCAATGTCTTTTTGATCAAAAAGCAGTTTTTTGCCTACTGAGCCAAATTGTCCATCTGCTTGTACCTTGAATTAATTCAGAATCCTTTGTTTATGAAAGCACAAGCTGTTGCTATTGGAAGTGTAACATTGTCACATTTCATTTCAACTTCACTGATGATTCAAGCAGGAGGAAAAGGTGTGCTAAAATGCTTAATTTCTTCATCATTATTACCATCACATTTATCAACACAGATCTCTGTAAGCTGCAGATGTACATAGGTAAATGATACAAGACAATTTAAATCACGCACATGAGATTTTGCTTCCCATGGGACTATAGTAGATAAAAATTGGAAAGATGGTGAAGCAATAGATTCCTTCTTCTGTTGCCATTGTATACATTAATATCCCATCTTTTACAGGGTTGTTTTAAATGCAATTTGATGAATGCCATACAAATAGGAATTGCCTCTGGTATGTATATCAAGATCTTGTTTGTATTTTCAGACTGGGGAGGTTGGCCTAGTGATACCTGGGGTAAAAGTCTTAAATTGCTCTTTCTATCATCATCCTGTCAATTATGGCACTTAAGCCTCTGTGTGTCTCACTATAGATTTCAATATCTCATAACTATAAACATGTATCCATATTTTTAATCAAAATGCTTTCAAGAATATTGCAAAATCTATTATTTGATTAAGAATGTCGACTAAATACAACAGTTTCAAAAGTGATGAAGATATTTTCCTTTTTTATTTCTTAGCTTCGGAAATCTTGAGGTGCCTTTTAAAGATTTAATTCAAACTTAGCATTAGACTGTGCAATATCTTTTGCTTAGGTACTGCATGTTTGCCACAACTTTTCTTTGCTACATCCCAATTCTATGTCAGTTTTTGCAGTTACCTCCACCCTGTTTGCAATTTGATCCATTCTCAATCAGCCCAGAGTGTTATGAAGAGCCAGAGGGGCTTTAGGAATAATATTAATCTTGATTTGTTTGTGCTGTTCACTATGTCTCTTAATAAAATCTCGATTATTTTAAGATCCTGCTGCATTTTGATCCAGAGAGCAATTAATGGTTTCAGCCTAATGTCAGTACTCTGTTATTACACTCCAGGAATACCTTATGAAAAGAACTGGCAACGAATTACAGCAGAAAGAGGGTCTTGACAAGATTGTAAAATAACGAGCTCCAGGTCTGACATTTTCCTCACAAACGCCAGAAAGGGAACAGATTAGGAGTCATAAGCAACAGCACTCAGTTTTGAAAGGGGACTCTAGAATAAGCAGTTGCCTGTCTTTAAGGAAAAAACAGAGATAATCAGACTGAGTTCTAGCTGACCAAAAGTCTAGAGTGGAGGTCTACCCATCTTGGGCCATCAGAGAATGCACATAGTTTCTTCCAAATTGTGCTTCTTCTTCTCTACCAGTGAGTATTGTGTCCTGTTTACCTTAGCTATCTGCCTTAATGAGGAATCACTTGCCTGTGGAATATTTCCTCCCCTTGTTTACACATGGAGCTTAAATCAGTAAACACTTGTGGCCAAAATTTGGCAAAATCAAGAAATTTTAGGGTAAAAATTAGGGAGGAGGATTTAAAAGTTCTTTGTTTTACACATTCCTTACTTTTTCATTCTTTTCCCTTATTTGTTTTTTTTTAAATCAGAATCAAATATTGTGAGCACACTTAAATATTAAAAACTAGAATAAACCAAATTGAATCTTTAATATGTCACTGAATTTCTATTTCCCTCAAATACTTGTTGAAAGTTGGGATTGTAATTTTTTATAACTTATATTTTTTTAAGACTTCACTGACTTATGATTTCTTTTTAAATTTTATCTTCAGCTGAAAATTCATTTTATAGTAAATATATTTACACATTGCATTATATTAAAAAAAACATAAAAAGTTAAAAAATGGCTGGAAAAGTGATGGGTTTAGGATCTTGAAGCTAATGAATTATATAAATGTACTATTTATGCAAAGTTCATGCTCTTCCAAAACCATGAATAATAACTTGTTGTTTGTTTTATTCTCAGAGCCCCTATGTAAATTTGTAATTTCAAATGTTCTCTCTGTTTGGCAGATTCTAAAAACAGCCAATATCCTGCATCTGTCCCGTTTTGCATCTTTAAATTTTTTCTGTATATGGTCCTGATTAACGAATAAGGCTTTCCACTGATACTCATGCACACTAAATTATATGCTATCAATTCCCTCCTTATGTTTTTCTAGATGTTCTATCTATGGAGATGCCTATAATTATGCTGGTGACACCTGATTAAGTGAATGGTAAGAAAATCAATTTATGTTTCATTGTATGAAAAATACAAGTTGGAGAAAAAAAGTCAAAATACAATACCTTTGAGGGTTTGTATTTGACCTGATATAGATCTAAAAGTAGAAATTACTCAAAAGAATTTTTTTTTGTTGCTACTTCTTTCCAAATATAAACTAAGCTCTCTTCAAGGAAAAATGAACAGTTTAATACATAATTCTGGCAGTTTTGTCACATATATAATGCAAAGAACATAGATTTTTATTATGACAATGTGGTTTATATAGCCAAATGTAGCTTTTCCTAAGCATATCCATATGTGCCAGATACCTCATATATATATATATATCTGTAGTTAATGGAGAGAAATGAGAGGTCTTCTCATCCTAATATAGGCTCCTAACATGAGTTGCTCTCAGCTCTGTGAATTACAAGCTCAGTTTTAAATTATATAGGTAAGATTAAAATAATGCATATTTTGTCTGAAGCTCCTAGGGCAATAAAAATAGGTGTGTCAATTTTCTGATGGCTCTCAGCTGAATAAGACTTTCAAGGCTGTTAGCTTCTCTTTCAGTGTCCCAGACTTTTGGACTACTTCTATATAAAATCCTCCACAAAGGAAATCACTAGTTAATTTCTTTCCTGTCAACAAAAGCTATTTCATAGCTTTAAATGTTTAACACACATTTAAATTTATGGAACAATTTCATGTAAATCAGATATTTGGTTAGGTGGAAATGTGCTTGCCATAAATAAAGATTAACACTAACTCCATGGGTACTACAAGAAGAGCTCAAACTCAATCCACCTTGATAACACAGAAATTGTACTGCCACTTCTCACTTTTTCAGCATTCAGATGACTTTCCATATAATTTTAAAGAAAATGTTAGTTTAAAAGAAATTCTGCTTGAAGTGTAAAAGATATGGTTCTTCTGAATGGGGTGTTGCTATAATTTTTCTGTTGAAACATGAATTTATGATTATTCATGAACTGGTATGTATTTTGTGCCAATACAAGTATCTTGAGTTTTTACAACTCATCCCCAACAAAAAAATTGCAATTTGATATGGTTGTAAAAATAAATCCATAGTTCTTTTAGCTGGATCCAAACATACGTAAACTATCCTTTAGATATAAAATTAAGCACGTAAATAGGCTGGTTAACATTGCAGTCATTAGAAAATTCTGTGAAATTAATTTTGAATTCCACTCCACAGTTTTGACAGCTAAAAATTTCCCTGTTGAAAGACTGAAATTTGATATGTCCTTCTGATTCTACCTACACACAAGAAAAACAACTAATTTAAGGCTTTAAACACCTCACATTGAGTACATTTTAATGTCAAAACTTGCTGTACCTTCCATTTCCTTTTCTTCATTCGATAGTTAAAAACCAAAAACAATCCAAACCCAACACCAAACTCCGTTTGCAGGGTTATCTTTTACTTGGGTCAGCCCTCAGCACTGCTGAAGGTAAAGTGCCAAAACCAGTTATATCAGAATCTCAAGATTTGAAAATGAGCAGCTATCACAGATGAAGTTCCTTCATCTAGTTATGATATTAGAACTCCCAATATCATATGATTGCAAACTCAGTGGGAATTACTACAGAAATAGTCACTAAAGAGATGGGAAAGGACTTTCTTTATGCCAAATCTACTGACCCTACTTTGTCAAAATTTTAATTTAACAGTTGCCAATCGTGCTATGGTAATTACATCTAGTAGCACTGGTGGGACTCTTGTCATAAGTGTTAGAATTTGCTGAAAAATCTGATTTGGATATACTACAAATCTCTAGAGAATGTGTCTAGGATTTTTTGTTTGAGATTATGAAATACAATTGAAGAAAATTTTAAATGGTCAAAAGATTTCATTTCCATGTATAAGGTTTTTAAAACCCTCCTTTTGTTGAAAGGTAATTAAAATATAATCATAATAGAAAAAATGAGATTTAAATACTTGTTATAATTATATTAAACCATTTTGTTAGTTCTAAGGAGACTTTTCTTTTAATAGTAATTTGACAGTTACATTTTTCTCCTGGGAGTCTACGCTATTTTCATTACAACAAAACCATCCTTGTCTACAAACAAGAGATTTGCCAATGTATATGCAATACAAACACATGTATGCACATTTTGTATATCCTTTTAACATGTAAAATTGCATTTCTCTAAATGTTTATGTTTATTTAGTATTTTATAGGTACTCTTCATCTTTTATTACTCCTGTAAGACTCCTGATCCTGACCCTTGAAACTTAAACAGTATAAGAACAGTATAAGAAGCAATGTATAGCTATATTTCCGGAGGATAGAAGAAATTGAGAACTTATTGTTTATACGATGTTTGTGTGGATTTTGTGGTGTTTTCCGCATTATTCCTTAAATGGGATAGTTTTGTTTTGTTTTGCTTTGAAATACGAACCTTTATACTTCCTGTTTGTCTGTGTTGGTAGTTGATGTTCCACTATTTCCATGCCCTGTGTTTCACAAGTTCCATGCCTTATTGCATGCCTTTTCACTCAATGAGTCTGGCTGTGACATTTCTGTGAATAAGGACACTCTTCATCTGGCCATTATGTGTTGTGATTCTTTTGGACATAAACTATGGTGATGAAAAAGTCAGAAATTTAGACATACGCTTACAAGATTGTCCTTCTTGAAAGATTCAAAAAAGCACTTATGTTTAGAATTTTTTAGGTTGGTTGGTTGGTTTGGTTGTTTCCTTGAATTTTTGGTGTGAAGTGGGTCTTTCTTTGGTTTAGATTTTTTTTTTTTTCATGACTTTTATAAGAATCAACATGAAATCACTAAGATGTTATGTAATTACTGACGATGTAAAAGAACAGCTCAAAGAGCTTTCGATGCCAAAAAATTCAGATGTTGACTGTAAATACATAAACTATTTTAGGTAAATTATTTAATTACAAGGTTTTGAAAACAATAAAACTGTGGGAATTATGACATCATTTGTTGTTGTTTTTGTTGCTGTATAACTTGCTTCCAAGTAACTGTTTATGGTCTACTTGTTAATTATAACTGCTTCTTGCCACATGCTATGCAAAAGTATAATTATTATTTGATCAGAAGTGGTTTGAGAGTCATTGATATAATAATGTATGGGTAATGACAGAAATTTTAAAGCTTACTGTATTCATTTGGTCCTATTTCCATTTGCTGACAATGACAGTTTACCTGTTCAAGGTGTGGGTTTACTTAATGTACATGACATGATTGGAGAGACATCGCTGTGTATACAAGACATACGAAGAATCACAGAACCATGGAATGCACTCAATGGTTTATTGGTCACATCATTCCAACCTAATATTTTAGACCTTTTGTTCCTGTAAACCCTTGCTACTTCTGTTGCTATTACATTCTGGTCTCCACACTGTGTTATACATCTGAAAAGCTGCTAAGAGTTCACCTGTACTTCTTTGTTTGTTTCTTGCACAAGTCTAAAGTACTTTTATATAGCCCTAATTATCTGTGCTTTGTTTTCCCACCAGACAATAGAACTATCTAGTGGATTACAGCTGGGCATACATCGTCATGGTGACATTTGTCTCAGAGATTCTTTTGGGTAGCCTTTAAACCACAATATTACCATATCATTTTAATTTAAGTAGAAAGCTTATTTTCTCTGATCATCCGTTTTTAAGTCCCTTTTTCTCTTGATCTTTTTGATAATCTACTAGGAAAGCTAAGACCTAACTCTTTTTGCAGCTGGGAACTATGTTTATTGCTTTCTTTTCTGGCCTCTGGTTTATATACCTCTAAAAGAGGTTTAAAACATTTTTTAAAAAACTATATACAATGAATATATCTGCTCTCTTAACTAAGCTCTGTCACATATTTTGTCATGTGAGAAGGGGGGATTTACTCAAAGCCTTAGTATTCGACTAGTGCTTCAGCACCCCAGGAATGCTGAGACCCTTGTGCGTGACAAGTCTTTCAGCATCCCATTTTGGGGACCTTTGGGGACCCAGCAGTTTACTGGGTCAGAAGTTGGTTTGACTAACTTTTTCAGGCTCACACACCCAACAGAGTCCTCCTCCCGCATCTCCAACCTTTACCCACTGTCACAGAATGCCAGTGTCATTGAAGGACTCACATTAAGAGTTTACAGAATAACACTTTGTTAATAAAATTGTGACAGGTTAAGGTTTGAGGATTGCTGGTATCTGACTGCAAAAATGTATTCAAATCAATATACTAATTCAAAGCAATATACTAGCAAGCTATAATCCCTCACAAAAGCTAGCTTGAGGTAATGATTCAGCATGCATAGAGTACAGTTCTTGTCCAATAGGCATCCCCAGAGGGGAGAATACAGGTTCAGCCCATTCACTGAACCCAGAATTTGCTCCAAAGTCTTTCTTGATTTCTCCCAATTCTTAACTCCCTTTTCTACTATTTTTTTTACGTTTGGGTGGAGCTTAAGTGACTTTATTCACACATCTCACTCAGTGAGGGGAGTTTCATACCTTCAGGGTAGATATCTTAATATAGTACCTGTGACAACCTTGGAACGGGGACACGTCAGTCCACGGAGAGCGATTTTGCTGCAGTTGATTTGGACAGAGCCTGACCCTGGTGTCTCCACTCCTTAGATTGTGTTGTGTGTGGGAGGTCGGCTGTGCTGACTGCATTTCATGCAGGGAAGAACAACTGTCTTTTCCCCGAGAATTTCTGTACTGTTACCTTTTAACCCACAGTCAATTTCCCACACAATTTCACTTACTTTGGTAAGATAGTTGTAGAAACAGGTGTCAGTAGCAACAATATTTTTTTAAATAGTGTAGAGCCTTGGAGAAAACCCTTATATAAAACACAAGCAGAGTATAAATATTTAGCTACACCTTGTTATTGTAGTGACTGCTACATTTTAAAACTGTAGCATCTGATCCTCATACTACAAAATGTAACAATTTTTTTTTAAAGAACCAACCTGTTTTTAAAGAGGCAGATGTATTAACAGGTATGGTTAGATAACTTATCAAAATTAAATAAAACAAAATTAGGTATCCCTGTAAGTTTACAAGATAAAATAAATGTAAAGAATGGACATACTCAAACAGCAATGTGTACTCACACACCTGTCTACAGTAAGTGACTGGATTATAATGAAATAACACCTGAGGTAGTTATAAATGAACTAACTTGGATCCCAATTTTTCAGTTTAGTGAAAGCAGGATAGACCTCAGCATTCACCATTTTGGTCTTTTTCTTGAAGAATGAAGTGCTGCTAAGGCTGGATTCTAAACAGAACCAAAAATTCCCCCTATTTGTTTTCACCTGAGAAAAAAAAAAAAAAAAAAAAAAGTGAAAAATTCAAAATACAAATTTCTCCCAATCCTTATATCAGCTGCATTCCTGACATGTAGGGCTATATGGCATATGGTGGGCAAATGTGTACAAGTTTGAGTCAGGTGCCGAGACTGATATATGAATTCCACTCTAGTTATGTTTGGGGCTAAGTCACAACTAATACAATCACTAGGGCTTTTTAGCCAGATTTTGATAAGGTGCCACTTAACATGTACTTACATGAATTTTGGTTGCCCAGGAACACAAGTAGATGCAGTTTGTCCACAACATGGCTTAAGCATACCAATTTTTTCCCCTATGAGTTAATTTTTTATTTCAAATAAAATATATGTTTTCATGTATTTTCATAAAACACTCAGTATGCCCTTAGTCTACATCTATAACATTTGGAATTGTGTGTTCTTAAATCTTCCAAGAAAAAATTTCTATGATATCTTGCTATATATTTTCCTTATCTAGCCCTTTTATTTGACCATACTGGCCCAAAAAAGGCAGTCTACATACCTTGCAGTGCTATTTTGCCTGTAAGAACTAGTGGGGCATGCAGTTTCTCTCCTTTTTGCCTGGAGAATATTTCAAACTTTTGTGTTAATCAAATGCTGTGTGCACACATTTTGAAGTGTAGGCAAAATTCAGCTCATTGACCTAATTTCAAATACATTAAGATACAGCGATGATGACCAAGGAAGTTGCTAGCTGCACTGGTTTGTAAATTGTCTGCTATTCAGATGTGTAAATATCAATTGCAGAACATGAAATAAAGTTTTTAAGTATTTTTGGTTTTAATTTAGCCAGTGCAAACCAGTACACAAAAAAATACTATATTAGCTTTGTAAAGAAAGAAACTCCCAATTTTTTAATGGTGAAATGTTAGACTGAAATACTATCTCTAGGATTCAGCCCTTAATAGAGGAGACAGCTATGACTTATGTACAAATATTATGGTAATTGGAATGTTAATGGATGCATTACAAAGGCAAGAAATTACAATTTAATGGGCTTTTTACTACTCTTTTACTACATTTTAATGGAAAATTGTATTTGTGAAAACAGAATAAAATTAAATATGTTTCTGAAATACTTTCAATAATTTAAACTTGCTTTTAGTATATGAATTTAAAAGGCATTAAGGGAAAAATTCAATTACAACCATAAGAACCTAGAAATTATTTACCTGTCTTGTATAGTCAAATCAAGAATTTTCTGCCAGTATCTAAAATGTACTATAAAATGCATTTCTTGAGCAGAAAAACTCCAACTGCAAATTCTGCCTTTCACTAAACTAAACGGAGACCGTGGATTCATCTTACCAGATTTATATATCTAAAGTACAGGTTCTTATATTTGGACTTGACACCCAAGTAACTTAAGCCAGCTTTTCCACAGATAATTCTGAATTGCATGAATGTAAATTCTGAATGTTCATTTGAGACATTGATAGTGCTCTTGGTCTGTGCATTCACTAAGCAGTGATGCTGAAAATGATTTAATGAAATTCAAGAGAACATCTTAGTTCACATATTCATCTAGTCTTCTTTGGACATTGTTATATTAAGTGCTGGATTGTGCTGCTTAGATATCAAAGGATTTTGTGAGCATTTTCTTGTTTTAGTGATTTTGTCTCTAGTAGTTTTTTTTTCCTATTTATAAGCCAGTCTGCATTGGAGGTATTCCTTCAGGAAACAAACAACCCTAGGAGTTGACCATCTCCCTTCAAACTGAATAAATGAGCACAATTAAGCAAGTTAAATAGAAACAGATTATGACAATAGCTTGTATTCAACAGAAAATCTTATTGGATCATCTCTTTGCTCTTCTTCACACTTAAGTGAGAGATTCATTAAGAACATCTGTGTATCAATACGTTTTAGAAATTTTACAAGTCTAATAAATTACAATCAAATGAAATTGAAAAATACAGTTTATGTACCATTGCATATTAAATATATCTAATTTTTAATGCTAAATAATAAATATTTGAATAAATATTTCTATAACTATCAAATATTAAAATATTATAATATTGAATATTGCATCAAATTAATTAGACATTATCTATAGATAACTCTCCTAAATGATTTATAACTATACATGATATATAATATTTATAAATTAAATTATGTGAAAAGAGTTTGCCTGGGGATGAACTGGTTTATACTGGCTTTGTTTTTCTTTGGGGATTTTTGGTTTGGCAATTTTTTTCTGTATTACTGTCTTTATTTAAATTAATTTACTTAATTTACTTAAATTATTTACTTAAATTAATTAACTTTTCACACTTTTACCCTTCTGATTCCCTCCTCCAATCACTGGGTTGGGGGCAAGTAAGCAGCTGTATGGTGCTTCGCTGATGGCCAGGGTTAAGCCACAACACCAGTATATCCTTAAGACACTTTCATGTAAAAGCATAACCAGAAAGAAATGACTAAGTAAGCTTTGGACAGTAAAAACCAGAAAACTCTTTTTCCTCTGGGGGAAAAATTAAATAATCAGCACCTGAATTGCCCATTACTATATGTGTTATCTTACTATTTCCACAATACTCTTTGTTTGTGGATTTGAGTGTCTTAAATTGCTAAACCTGTTTTACAATATTTGCCTCCAGATTACTGACTCAAATGCAGCCCAAAATGCTGCTGAATAGGAATTGTCATCATCTGACACCTCTTCAATAACTTATGTGGAACAAGTAAGACTAATCACTACCATCTCCTTCACTGGGTGTCATTCCCAATAAATTTCCATCATACATTAGGAACTGGAAATATGCTTACTTTGCCTACCTTATTGAAATATTTGGAATTTTTTGTTCTGATTTTTAGATGGAAGGACAACTTACTTCACCTTAATGATTAGAGTGTTTTTGATTTAGCGATAGGGAAAAAAAACACTGAAAGCTCAGAAAGAAAATGTCAATGAGTCTGAAATAATTTTGGTTCAGTACAGTGTGGATGTTTATGATTAGACGTGCTCTTTGATTCTTCAGCCCTTCTTAAGAAATGCCAACCTTGCAGACTTAATGTTTGGATTTATGCAGAAAATAAATTACTTTTAATTTTTCTATTGAAAAATTAAATTATGCTGTTTGGTAGCGTATTTGTATACTATTATGCGTCTGCATTTGCCTGTATAACAACTTATTGCATGTGATAAAGAGCAGACTTTCTTCAGGATGTATACAACTACATTGCTGCACACAGAGTTAGGCAATGGAATAATTCAACGTTGTTACTTCAAGGCTGTCCACATATACACGTGTCTTTGGTCATCAAAGACATTTTTTGTCAGGTAAAACCTTCATCATCAGTACTAATCTATTTTCAGGCAGATGAAATATCTCCAAATATTTGAGTTGCCATATGCTTAGTGGAGATTTACCCAATAGCACTGAAGGAAATTAGAGAGAAATGCTTGTCAGGGGTTTGATCCAGCATGGGTGCCACCCACAAGTCATGTGTCAGGATAGCTATAGGCAGTGGGACCCCTGCATGGCTGCTGTAGCCACATAGCATCTAAGAGCAATGGAATTTCTGTGAGTGAGAATTACAAGACCTGTAAGTGTTATTGCTAAGCACTGATTTGGTATTATTGCTTTATTAATTTTAATTAGTAAAATACACAGGTTACATCAAACAAGGGCTTATTAATTCCTTAAGATAGGTCTTCCTTTCTATATCTATACTAACTGATCCACTGTCCCAAAATGTTGTGATAACATTTGAACTGCAATGTATATTCTGGGCAAAAGGCGCTAAAGAACTTCAGAGCTATGAGTCAACTGTCAGGTTTCAGTGCCATGGTTGCTCCTGTGAAAAATTGGCGCCACGTAGGGATCTCCCTTGTGATAAAGTTCACCTCACTTTATAGTCTCTAAAGGCTAAAGATTTCATATTTTTTAGCTATGTGGAAATTTTGACGCATGAATTTTCAAAAGGAAAAAGTCAGCTTATCAGACGTATCCCTAGTATTAATATAGGACTGAATTTAGGACCAAGGACTATTATTTTACAAAACATAATCTTCTAGCATGAATTTGGATTCCACAAGGTATCTGAAGTATCCTGTGGGCCTGGTAGGTCTGACTTCAGGGAGACTTGCACAGCTACAGAGTGACAGCTGAAGTAGAATATTATAGATTAATACAAATGTTGTTTGGAAGGGATTTGTGGAGGTCATCAAATCCTACACTAACCTCAAAGTACAACTATTGCCAAAATTGGATGAAAGCAGACACAGCTTCGCTGGGTATTCTAGGTTAGTTTTGGGGTCTTTTTCCCTCAAGTCCAGTTTGGACCTCTTAGATATATTCTGTCACTACTATTTCTTATATCGTGTCTGGCTGGAAGATAAATAATTCTCCATCCTGCAGGAAGGAGTCAACAGTCACTGAAACTCATTGTTCACTATCACAGCACCAGTTCCATTTACTGGACTCTGAACTTCTTTTCCAAATGAACAGCTGCAGGTACTAGAGCATTTTTCCTGCTGCCAACAATTTTAATTTTCTCTTTTCCTGGGAGTTTTTGCCTTCCTATTGTCCTTAGATAACCTTGGCCATGCCAGGTCCTCTACAAGCAGTGGATGATAGGTCTTCCTTCTGCAGGTTTCCTGTGAACATCCTTTCAAACTCTTACTTATCATTCCTCATGAAGCAAAGCCCATATATGCCTTTCTGCATTTCACCTCATCTAACTTGGATGAATTATACTCTAAAATTTTTGGAAGATACTAAACTAGAAATTCCAGTATGATATTCACATTAAGACGTACTTTTTCAAAATTTTCAGTGGTTTTTCTTCTGTTGAAATTCCCAAATGCAAACTTTTCCTTTGAACCATGCACCAAAATCATATAACACTTTAGACAGATGTTTTAGGAATAAGAATGCTTATCGTTAGTAATGAAAGCACTGTGATGAGTCCTAGGCTTCAAGTCAAGAATTGCAAGAATCTGACACTCATTTCTTAAATACCATAAGAGGGTTCCAAAAGCAATTATAACCCCCAAGATGATTTTGGTTATTTTTGTGTTTGTGACAACATTTTGTATCATTGATCAATACCTTCATCTTTTCATTTTTCATGTGTAGCAGTAGATACTGAATAAGGTTTTCTATGAGCAAGCAAAACATTGCAAGGACTGTTCTGAAACTTGAAAATATTAGCTTGATGCCTCAGGGACGTCATGTTGAGCTAGGTCTCATTAGTTACAGGACTGCCAGCAATCTAGCAGGTTTGTGAATGCTAACCAACAACAGCAGTGAATTCGGCCAGGCAATGTGACAAGTCAAGCTGTATTTTTGTAAGTAGCCTTGGTTCCTAACTAAGGTTTAGGAACTCTACAGATCCCCATCAACCTACAGAAAAAAATATGAAACTTTGTGACCTTGATCTAAATTACTCTGAAACATGAGGGTGTTTTTTGTAGGTTTGGTTTGGATTTTTGTTTGGTTTTGTTGTTGTTGTTTGTTTTGGTTTTTTTCAATTTGTGTTCCATCTTTGGTTTATTATAGTGATTTTCTGAAAAAGAAAACAAAACAACTCCCTCTACGTTGATCCTATGTCCTATTTATACTATTCGAGATTATCTCTATGACATTTGGATTCTTTCCAGCTGGAGGGGAGAGAGAAGGACACTGTGTTTTCCTGTACTCTGAATGTTATTCTAGTTATGTTCACAGCCAAATAAGTCAATGGTTGAGAAGCTTCTTTTCAAAAACATTAAGCTCCAAAGTACAAGGTCCTAACACAGATAACCAATCTCTTTGGTTGTTTCTAGATGGCTGTTTTTGGGAGACATTGTTTTGTATATGCCTTTGCCTAATTAAAAAACATTACTGGGTATTTTATTGATAAGGAGGTGGACACAACCTTCAGAACTGATGAATTACTTGGTATTTTTGTTCCTCTTGTCACAATGAGTGAAGATTTATGTAGACACGTGACTATCTTGTGCCACTTTTTTACTCTGACAAGGCAGAAAATGACTTTTGCTATATTGAGTTCAGTTTTCATGCTTGATGGATTGGACTTCTCCAATGGAAGCTATATCGGGTTTTGATCTTCTCAAGGTAAAAGAGTCGGACTCTTTGTCCTTGAGAGTGATTCTCAGTACAACACAACCTTTCTATACTAACTAGAAACTGAAGCAGAACTTTGTCAGAAAGCACTCAAATCACTCATGCAAAGGTGGGGAGGAGAAATAAAATCTTATAAAATGAGCAGAAAAAAATAATGAGTCAGTGTCATGATTGAGCTATCAGAATAGAAGAATGATACTAAATGAAAACTGTTTTCTAAATTATGTATAATATGAGAAATAAGAACAGAATAAAAATACATTCTGAAATCAAAATGAAAGAAATACACAATTAAGTCAAATATTGAGGTAGTAGAAAAGATAATTCTGTCTACAAAAATAATGAAAACGTACATTTGATAAATGCAAGTTGAAAAACAAATGTAAATTCCAAGTCAAGAACATTTACAAATAAATGACAAGGTGGCTCATTCGTTCACATTCTGAAGCAATTTATAACTAATCTTATAAAAGGAAATAACTAGAGGGCCTAGGGAACTACAGATTAGTTAATTTTGCACTTACACTAATTATTGTTTTCTATATAAATAGATGAAAGACAAAGAGGAAGGACAGGACACCTTATTAAATATTTACCTTTTGTATCCTCTCTGTTACAGTGGTATTTGAATGTAGTCTCTGGTTCATATCTAATCTGTAAAGAAGCAAACCATATGCCACTGGTTTCTTTTGCTTTTCTGTCTTGACATTCATTGAAGTCCCTGATGAAAAACTAAGGAAGAAAAATGAGTATCTAAAGAGAAAGAAATTCACTAAACTAGCTGACAAAAAACCCCCCAAAATACTAATAGCAACTGCAATGATTGGAAAAACCCCATGAGAAATGAGGTATGTTCACCCTTAGAGATGTGATACCATTATCAAAGTGCCTTACCAAAATAAATGAATTAGAAAAGGTGTGAATCTATTCCACGTAAGATTGCTAATAACAATGAAAATAAACAATATTGTTACCTGTGATAACAGTAATCAAAAAGATTAGGAAAATTGCAAAAGTTCTTCTTTTTGTTTTGATAGAAAATTTAATTCTAAAACCATATAATTACTTTTTATCTTTTTTAAAAGGCAACAAAAAATTGACTGAAACTGATAGTATCAGAATGGGTGACTAGAGCACAGTGATCTCATATAGATGTCTTGTAGGTGTCCTAGTTGATATCAATAAGTTTTAATGCTGTATTATGAACAGAGATGTGATCTCCATATTGAAGTTCAGCATCATTTATAAGCCCCCAGTAGTGCTACTTCAATCTTCCTATTGTTAATTGTGTAATTACTATCTTTTGAGAAAGCATTACGTCTGTATAATTCTAGGCTTCTTTCCTCCAAAACCTTTCCTACTGCTTACTCAAAGAATACCAATTCTTATTTCATAAGTTTAGCAATTATTTAGTTTTCTCTGTATTAGTAGGATCATTTTCAGATTTTTGTTGCTAAAAATAAGTAATTATTTTAAGTCTATCCCTGCTCAGTATGTCAGTGCTATTTTGCACCAGATGTGCTATGCCATTCTGTTGAAGTTTTCATTTTCTTAAGGTATTTTTAATGAAAATAGTTGAATCAGGACAATAATTGTGCTAGAAGATAAATTTGCCTAATAATAATGCTATATTTTTAAAAAATTTTATCTTTGATAGTAGGCTATCATCATCTTCCTTTAGATCACCGTGTTCAATTTCTAATGAAATCATGACAGTGATACAACTTACATGTACAGAAAAATCCACTTAAATTTAAAGTTAAAGATGCTTACACTAGGTCATAGGTAGTTTGAACTTTGTGATTATTACAAAAGGAAAAATAAAAGTAAACTGATTTTCAAAATAGAACTTTCTTTTCTATATTTCAAAATATTTTTTTCTTGGTTCAATCAGAACTGTTCTTATATATCTTTATGATACATTTATATTTTTTAATGAAAAACATTTAAGATACAAACATAGAAAGTCAACAAAAAGAACTGTTCTGTGCAGTGACAAGTCAAGTGCTGGAAAATAATTCAAAGACATTTCTTCTGTCACTACAGAATTGTCTTTGTTTGGAGATGTTTAATATCCCATTTTGGATTTCTGAAGCCAAATCTATCTTCCACATGTGAGAAACTCCAATGTACATGATATCTTCCACAAGTTCTACATCTATGGGACTCCAGAGCTACATATTAATATTTTGTGTGGAGAAAATACTATTGTACTCCATCAGATAATCAGTTAACCTGGAATTTTGATGTAAAGGATAGAATAAATGGTACAATGCAATCAGAACCAAAAATCTGGTAAAGCAACATCTAATACAGACAAATCAGGTCAATATTGGACTGAACTAAAGCTGTTTAATTCAGTTCAGAAAAATGCTATTTTTCACATTTGTCTGGGCAGGAATGAAAATATTATTTTAGTCATCCAAGTGAATAGTAATAAAAATAATAATAATAATAATAATAATAATAATAATAATAATAATAATAATAATAATAATAATAATAATAATAATAATAATAATAATAATGATAACAATAATAATAATAATAGTAAAGGATTCATGGCCTTCCTCTGGACTTGCTCCAACAGTCTATGTCCTTCCTGTGCAGGACACCCCAGAGCTGTCCAGTACTCCAGGTAGGGTCATACCTCATATCAGTTCATGCCATTATCTACTTTCATTTGAATAACATGAGAGTATTTCAAACAGGCAGAGAACTCCGGGTTTTGTGCCTTTACAGATAACGCCAAGTTTATTAAAAATTTCAAATAGTCCCAGACACCTAAATTTAAGCTGAATAAAGATTCACCAATGGTATTGACAAGATTTCTGTTAGCATTATGGGAAATCATGTGAACAGCTAGGGATCCACTTGGTTGCCTAAAGGTAATCACCTGGTGCCTTTAAAGATACCCTGATGTAATCCAGTCAAAAATAGCTAAGTGCTATGTCTCTCATCCTCTCTTAGTTATCACTGGATATCTCAAATGTTGCACCAGTCAGGCCCTCTGCTGTCCGTGATGGTATCTGAATTTTACCCTCATTACCAAAATTTTCACACCAGGTGATTTCTATAAATTAAAACACAGCTTTGACAGGGTTGCCCTGTAGTTTTTTATTATTCACAGTGTTCTATCTGGAATACATAGGGGCTTTCATGAGGTAACTTTACCACACCGGGTTCAAACCTCAATCTGTCTTGAGCCCAAAGGAAGGGGCTGCTGATGTCATGCTGTATTCATCCTCCCACAGTTAAACTTTCCTGCAAATGATAAATTAAAGTCCAATAATTAATTTTGCTGAGACTCTGCTGCAAGATTATATCAATGTACTCAATTTGAGTTCATATTTTTTCTACATATTTTGAAATTAAAACCTGTAGCCCAATACTTAAACAATTTCTGTTTTGAACTTCCAGGCCATCTTGCACATTAAAGCTTACATGTCTATGTGTGGATTTCATACGCATTAGTACAGATTGCTTTTATGAAAAATAAATATATAAATCTTTCTTTCCTAACCATCATCATCAACAATACCAAAATGTTGTGACATTACAATAGTGATATGCATTCTAATTAAAAAAAAAAAAACAAACTCTTACTGAGATTTTTCTAGTACAGCATTACAATTTTCAACTTCTTCCTGAATCCCGCAAAATGAAAGGTGACAAAATATCCTAGAGAGAGTCATGAGTTCTCTGGGGTGAAAGATCCATCATTCTATGGATGTTTTTGTATAATCTTTTCAATTAAATGCTGTCTAAGTACTCTTTAAACCTCCAAAACTGCAAAGATTTTCTGCTTCTTTACAGGCAACAAATGTACTGTGGATAATTAGTCAAAATGACAGTGGAAACTATATAAGTAGAATTATTTTCTTTTTATTTTTTTTTCTTTTTCCTTGTTTATGTTTTCTGATGTTATAAATGTCGTGTCAAGAATGACTTACTGTTGAGAAGAACTGCACATTGAATTACTTCTGCATCACATGCCACTCACACAATAGCAAGACATCAGCAGTCATCTTTACTTAGAAGGATATTTGCATCTAGTTTAAGCTAAATTCTTTGTGTAAAAATTTCTTTTTGCAACTATTAATGATTCTACTTTTTTTATTTCTAGATAAGAAAAAGATCTATTGATGTGCTATTTTAATTTACTAGTCTTCTCCATCACAATATGTATTTTTTAAATTCATACTAAGTAGTCAGTCACAATCTTAATTGATGTTTATACATGTCATTTATTTTGTTTGCTAGAATTTCAGCATTCATGCCACTTTAATATTCATAATCCTGTCCCCAGGATACTAGTCACATCTCTTCTTGATCGTTTTGGAGAGGTGAGGGTCTGTCTGTCGCTATTGAGTCGATGTTGAAACAAGAAGCACTTGAGAGATTTTCCAAGAAGAGAAGGGAATTCTTTATTTATTACAGCTTTTATATACAAAATGACCGCTCACTGAGATTGACCACAGCCATCCGCCCCCTAGGGCTGATTGGACGGAACTCTGACTGTCTGTTTTGAAAACAATTCAGCCAAAACATGAGCTTATCTTTATATTTCCCATGGGAAGAAGACTTGTGCTGTCACATCTGTCCATGCAACCATGATAACCACCTTGCATAGGATGTTAACAGGTTTACTTGCAGAGATTTTAATCTGCATTGATAATTCCACTCATTTAAAGGATCATGAAAGATTAAATAGCACTTGTTGCTGGCTTTGGTATTTGATGAAAAAGGGTTTAATTTTAGAAATCTGTGGAGAGAGATTCGAAGAGACTTATCAAGAGCCTTGGAGGCAGGGGGAAGGATTTTGAGGGTTTAAGTTTTGCTGTGCTAATATGCATCATCACAGTTACAACTGTGGACCCATTATACCTCCATATGCACACTATTTCCCTCTCTATATTCACTGTAATGCTCACTGCTGCTGGCCTTGTAACATCTATTTCACTTCTGAAGGAAGTATGTTGGAAACGAAGTAATTTCCCTGTTGCTGCTTAGAGATTGTGTTTCACATATAATGGTTGTATTTACCTCTGTCAAATTCATGTTACTAGGCAGGGATCCTAAATTACTACAATTACAGCTTACTTCATTAGTGATTTTAATATAAATGCATTTGAGGTTAAGAGTGGTGATGACCTGTACCATAGTTATCATTACAGGTAAAAGAAGTTGGTGTTTTCACCCAGTGGATTTGGCTTGTTGATTTATGTGGTCAGTTTGGTTCATTTTGATGTTGATTTCTTCTATGAGAAGGATGAGCAGTGCTTCAGTGGCTAATTTGATCTTCAGTGGAGATGTGTTGGCATCATTCCCAGTATCATTCCTGAGAAAGTAAAATAATTCAAGTCTCAGGGAGGTTTGACCAGACTGATTCCCCTTTAATTAGCTCTATGCTTTGTACCACTGCCATTAGTAGATACTCAAGCAAGTGGTCCATGAGGTTTAGAGTCAGAGGCACAGTTCTGATTTGTGGTAAATTTACCATAACAGTCTGGCTGGAATGTTATAGGATTTTCCCCTTCAATGGAAGGTGGAACACCTGATTCAGGTTTTGCAAAGAATGCTTGGTGGGCCCATACCAATTATTTAGTGGGTAAATACTCTGGAAGGTCAAGCATCCTACTGGGCCATGTGTGGCTTAAGGCTCTCTTCCAATATATAATTAGCCCTTTCTCTGACTACATTTTTCTCGGGGTAGTATGGGGTGTGGAATACACACTGAATTCCTTCCAGTTGGACCCATTCTTGTACCTCCTTATATGCGAAATGTGACCCACTATCAGTTTGTATGGTTTTAGGAAGGAGTAGGTGGACTTGAGAATCAGGATCAGCCTTCTGACCTTTAGTTGCCATGAGTTGCCCAGAGACTACTTCTACAACTGTGAGGATATATCAGTATCTTGCAGATGGTCTGAGTGACTTGATAAAATCAATTTGCCAAGTAGCTCACAAGGTTTTTCCTTTACTGTTGTGTGGATGTGATCTTTAGCATGGTGATCTAATTGTAATTTTATTCTACACTGAGGGCATTCTGTAAGAATGGTTTCACAACTTTTCCTGTTTAGGGGTCAGTCTTCGTCCTGTGCAGCAAAATAAAGTGCTTCCTTGTCAGTGTGAGCTAATGTGGCTGAGCAATGACAGAAAACCCAGGTACATAATTTTTTTCTAATAAAGTCCCCATTAACTGTTGTAATTCTTTCTTAGGTTGGAGCATCTGTATTCATTCTATTTTTCTTAAAAGTATCTAGAGGAACAAGAGTGCTGCCTGCTATCCATGAAATACCCCAAATTTTTACTTCTTTCCTTACTCTTTGACATATTTCAGGTGGAATTTCAAACTCTGGTTCGTTTAATGCTTCCCATACTGCTGCTACTACTTCCCGTACCTTTTTGTGGGAATGTTCTCCATTTAGAATATCATCTATAATTTGGTAGTTGCACATCTGGTGTGAGTGAGACCATTAGTAAAAATTCAGTAAGTGCAGCAATAAGCAATTGTGGGTGAATGCTTGCACCTCTGAGGGAGCCTGTTAAAGGTATATTGGATTTCTCACTGGGTAATGGCAAACTGCACTTTATTCTGTTCAAGTAAAGGACTCATGAAAAATATGTCCTTAAAATCCAGAGCAGGCCTCCAAGCATGAGCAGCCCCCTGTATCAGTGTCACTATCTCAGCAATATTTGCAACTGCAGCAATTACATGCGCATTAGCATTTAATTGTTGGTAATCAACTCTAAAATGCCAATGCCCAGTTGGCTTTTTACTGGCCACACCGGTAAATTATAAGACGAATGAGTCCTTTTAATGATGGCTCTTTTTTTGCCCAATCTGTTAACACTTTGTCAGTCCCTGTAAGTGCTGCTGTTGGCAGGGGTTACTTTTTTACATTAGTAACTTTAATAGAAGACAATAGTATTGATGTCTCTAATAGATTTATAAAAATTGTCCCACATTCTTTCACATTCTATTTGTATCCCTGGCAACCTAGTGCCTCTTAGTCCATGAAGTTCCATTTGGGAGTTTCCCGGTTTGCCCACAAAGTAAATTAAATCCTAAAAGCCTTGTATGGCAGCCCCCACAAGCATTTCAAGCTTAATAAACCATTTTTTCCTCTGAAAGCCAAACAGAAAATTTTGCTGTGGGATGCCCTGGAGCCTTAAAAATAACAATCCAACCTGTCCCATTCAGCATCCATAACTCACTATTTCCTACACAAATCCACTCCAGGTAGCTACATCCATTGGCTGCACACATACCTCTTGATGCTTAGGAGCTGTGGTGTTTTGGACATGAACCCCCCATATTCCATCCTAAAAGACTGCTACAAAAGTCCTGAGACTGTCAGGAAGACCCTGAATAAGAAGGGTTAATCTGGCTGGATTGATAGGTGCTAACATAAGAGACCCTGTAAACCTACCCCTCTCATACATAATCCAAGTACAAGCTGCTTTCTCCACAGCAGCAGTGAGAGCAGAGAATCCAGTAGTTTTAATAACCGGCAAATTTCCCCTGTCCTGCAGATTAATAACCAGTAAATCTCCCCAGTCCTCCTCCTGCCCAGTACACCACCCACACAGTTAAAGAATAATCATGATCTCTGGCACTTGCGGTTAAAACATGTCAAGACCCCAACAACCTCCTGCTTCTTCCTCGCTCCATGAAATCCAATCTCCCCTGGTCAGAGAGACTCAGCACGCATCTCAAATTCTTCCAAATGCCTGGAAAACTTGTAATTTCACCAATTCTGATGGGAGCCAGGCAATTGTACACACTGCCTTATGAATTTCCTTCTCCCCCCATTATCAGTTTCAGTCTTAATGGTTGTAAAGGGAAAGCATAAGAGAGAGGGACAGAGACGGCAATAAAATCCTCTTCACTATCATCCCAAATGCTCCCATACCAAGTTTCAGAATCCTCATAATGGGTTAACTTGTGGATTTGACTAGCCATTCCTGGAAAGGGTAATTGGCTTATTAACAGATGTAATGTTTCTTGCAGATCTTTGTCAAGTTTTTCTGCTGTAGACAGTCGATATTTTAAAATTCCAGTTTCAGCTAAAAGGGAATCTATGCAAATTTCCAATTTTTCTATAATTCCTTATTCAAAAGCCAGTGAGGTTTTTAGCACATCATTTTTTGATAGAATCACTGCTTTTATTTTCTACAGGTGAAGATTCTTTAGCCTCTCAATGTGCATGGTCAAAAAAATATCTAATATAGCACAGATACTTTTCTCTTTTCCAGCTTTTAGGTTCTATTTTGTTAAACACTGCTCAATACAGTCTATGATCTTACCTTTTCAAGACTTTTTAACAGTCTTTGCAAGAATGTGATACTGCAAATCTTTGTCCTTTAGTTTTTGAAAAGCTTTTCATAAAGACTGGAGCTTCAGCACAACCTCTACCAGCTCTGCCAACAAATTCTAGTAGTAATTTTACTGTATCGAAGTTATATAAATGTTTGTAAAATCTGTCTCTTCTATTTAAAGAGTAGGCTAAATTTTATTATTAAAATTTTCTTTGAAATGTTTTAGTTGTTTGCATGAGTTTTCTTTCCCTGTCATTGTATAATCAGGTGTAAATATTAATCACACAAATGTGGCTAATAGAGCAAGATTTATTCACAGTATGGGTAAGGATGGTTACTTAATAAAGCATTCTTCTTCTGAGAGTTCCTAAGACACAATTTGTCCTAAGACACTCTTGCACCTGGGACAGAAAAATCATATTTAAAATCAATTAAATAATCTGGTGTTCAGGACTGCAGTATCTAAAGGATTATCTAAAAGGAGGTTTGGTAAATGAATGCACTAACATTGACTGAGGTGCAAGAGTCAAACTCCCAGAATCAGCAAGTAAAAGCCTGCTCCTAGTATGATAGCACATAATTTTCTTTTTTTTTTTTTCTTTTCTTAATAAAATGGTCTGTGTTTCCAAAGGATCATTTCTTTTGGAAAAACTAGTAAGTACTTGATTTGTAACTGCTTCATTTTTGCCCCATTTCCTTCTGTCCCCTCTTCTTTGCAAGTCTCCAGATAAAACAGGAAACATGTAAAAGGTATTGCTCACAACACCCTCGGTTTAGGATTTGGCTTCTTTTTAAGAGAGGACTCAGACTCCATAGCACCTGATGGTGACTTAAAATACTGTGACTGCCCCGTTCTCCATGAGATGGTGCTCCATTTCTGGGCTGTGCATACAGAAATTTCCCTGTGGCCCAATGGTGCCCATCCACCAAGTGGCTCACAGTGAAAGAGATTCTGCCTGGTGTCAGGCATGGGTTCAGGTGTTCCCCCGCATCCTTGCTATCTATGCCTCATGAAACTGTATCACAGGGTCACTAACCTTTGTCTGTAATTAAAGACAGATGGTTACATTGTAGTGATTCTGTATTGCACACTGGATGCACTCCAGATGCCAACATCTTTTAAGTGGCTTGATAGGTAATCACATCATATATCTTATGTAATTTGAGCCAATAAGCTAACATTTGTTATAGTGTCCGAGTTAAATATAACCCCACCAACCCTTGGTGGATGGTCAAAACTTTCCTTCTGTTTAATGGGGAAAGATTTGAGGACATTGGTGCATACCAGCACAAGTACACATACCCTGAGGTGTCCTTCACATTCCCAGTGTATTATCAAAGTCTGATGTATTGTTTAGAACCATTCAGAGCCTCTTCTAGACAAGTTAGAATTTAAATCAATTTGAATAGCAGAAGTCAGTACAGACCAATGAAGCAGTGGAAATTATGTTTCAGCTGTATCACCCTAGTTAAAAAAATTACAGACAATTAGAAATTTCCCTCTACTTCACAAAGTAAAATAATATTTAAGGTGTTTTACAGTACTATCCATTTACTGTATTTTAGAATTATTCTGTTCTAGTAGGAAACATGGGTATAACTTAGATTTAACAATAATTTTTGCATGATTGCACTTTAAAATTATTTTAGTGTTTGAATGTATTTTAAAATGTTATCAAAATTCTCAAGATAAATGAAACCCATTGACAGCTATAAATAATTTAGCAATTTCTTTAATTTGTTAAAAAGCATGGTCTGACCTGTGATAATTTTTAAAAAATATTTTTATAATTTAAAATTCAAAAGCTTTTAAAATGAGACTCCTATCTGATTTTTAAAAATGAATTCCTATAATCAAATCCTCTTGTCAATGACTGTTTGATTTAGACAGGCAGAATAACTTCAGTTAGGTATTAACTGAGTTTTCTCAGTGTGCTAAAAATATCACGGGTCCGCTTGAAGTCAATTTTCCAAGTACTTTACCTCTTAGGAAGGCAAGATTACTCCCTTACTTTTCAGAAGATAAAATTAAATTAAACTTATTTGAGGAAGAGATTCTCTTTGTTATTATGGAAAATATTATAGAAACATTTTATGCTTTTAAATAGATTCTACTCTCTTCATTTTCCCTTCTCATTGGAAAAGCATAACAGTAGGAATATTACTGTTGAAGCATTTCGCATTTGTCTTGTGAACAATAGCAGGTGTTTAATTATGCATTTCAAAAGGACCACTGAAACTTTCCCAGCTTAGGTGAGTAGGTCACACCATTAGAAAGATGCTTTTAGGGAAATCTGCATATATTGTTTTTCTTTTCTGACTTACTCCATTGTACTTGTTGAAGAAAGCAAAGCAAAAAAGGAAAATATGAAATCAACTATTTAAAAACTAAGAGCAAATAATTGAAAATATTTTCTTTCTGTAAAATGTTCAGCAGAAAAATTTGTTATTCATAGAATTCTGAATTTTTCATTAGAAGTCATCTGATTTGAATAGAACTATATAAATGTAAATGAAATAGTTATTTTTAAACGAAATAGACCTTCCCTTGGCAAAATGTAATGTACTAACCATACAGAAACTTTCAGGAAGGTACAGGAGCAGCTGATTTGGCTCAGAAGCAGCACAGAGCAGATATTAAAGAATTATTAAATGCAGATTTCATGAACTATCATAATAACCTCAGAAAATACTGAGAATAATAACATCTTTCAGAGTCATCCATATTAATGAAAAAGAAGACTATGAAATATCAAAAGTAACTGTAATTTTGAATACCATGTAGTAAACACACTACCTTTTTAAATGGGATAGAAATACTTTTAAGCCTCTGAGTACTTTGTGGAGCAGTCTACATGTGTTGAAGTTCAATGTTATGTCATGTCACATCACAAGTGGTGCAATTCCCAGTTAACTAGGCAAGTACTCATCTGATTATGCAATATACTTCTCCTCTTCAGAGACTTGAGATGAAAGATTGGAATCTTGATGTTTGATGGCTGAAATTGCATTTATAACATTGTTACATATAAGGTAGGTACATATTCAGCAAATTTATGTTAGTATATTGAACATTCTTTCTTAGACACATGTCAGGTAAAGAAAAAAGTTATGTTTCTTTTTTGAAGAAACTTTTGCGGTACCTTGGGTTTGGTCCTAAAAGTTAGAATTTGAGAATTTTAATAACACATACGTATTGTCAAGTTCTATTTTCATAGAGTGAAGAAAGCATTCATAATATCTGAAGTTCTCATTGTCAAACAATCGCCTACAGGAAGAATTCATAACTGTTTGAGTGCTAATGAATTTTCAGTTTTTGCAGGGATGGGTCTCAAGCTCTAGCTTCAGGAAGCAGAGAAGGCTATAGAAATTCAAAGTAGCAAGAAGCAAGTAAAGGGATACATTTGTTATTATAGGTCATAGTGGGTAACAAGCATCAGACTCAAGAGACTAAGAAAAAAGGTACTAAAAACCTGAAAACAAAAGCCATTTTCCATAGCTAAGAGGTACTATAACAGAGTCAAGACTATTTTGTCCTTTAACTTAATTCAACTTTTCTTTCTATTGTACTTTTAGATACTTTAAAGTTCAGGTAAAATTCATACAAAATCATATGAAAGCATATATAAATCTAATTTAGTTCATTCATATGATCGCATGTCTGGTATTTGAAATTAAATATTGAGGAAAAATATGTAAGAAAGCATCTTATTGGGCACTCGTGGAAAATTTATTTTTCAACACTGCTTCTCTTGGCAAGAGCATTAAAAATCATCTAACCAAAATCTGATACAAAATCTTAACTGGAAATTGTACGTGACTTGTGGTGTTTTAATTTTACTAGAGACCTTAAAGGAAAAAAAATCAACTGGTGGATGAATGCCCAACAGACAGTACAATCTCTCACTGCTCTTTTTCCAAGTTTTTCAGAATAAAAAAATATTTCTGAGTAACATTATATGCAGTATTTGGCAAGTATCTATTCGAAACTAGTTTAATTACAGCATTCATATAATTAAATTCACTTTCATGGGTCACATAGGAAACATTAATCAACAAGATCCATTAAAAATGATGCAACATGTGCCAGTTATTGTTGCTCTGAAAACTGTTTGCATCACATCAAAGTAGATTCTTCAAAGTTTTTTTCACTCTGTTATTTTTTTCTCAAACTTGATTTTGCAGTTTCTTCTAGTGTTTTTTTACCTTTTTTTGAACAGCAATTTACTTCAATTTTTTTCCTCACATGCAGTACAACTCACTCCTTTCTGGACAGCTTCTTTCTAGATTGATTTTTGTGCAATTGTAGATTCACCTACAGAATGAGTGTATTTCTGCCGAAGAAGAATGGAGGATATTTTTAGTTGCCTTTTGAGGTTATCTAAAGAGCATTTGAATGCAAATTGACAAAACAGCATCTCCATAGACTCAATTTTGGAAAATCATCTCAAATTTATTATGAATATGAAGGCCAGACATTTGGATCAGCAAGTCTACACCAAAGTTAAGCTAATAAAAATGTTTTGAAGAGTTTTGAAAACTGAGAAGTCCTGAAAAAATTCTTGCACACCCCACTGAAATTAGAACTCTAACCAAGAATTTTGTATGAAATTGGGTTGATAGTCTAACTCCTCTTACATGAGGCATAAAAAAATTGGTTATGTTTACAGTGTTGAAGACTTAATAGATATTGTCTAATTCTAGTCCCAAAATCCTATTCATATTTATTGAGGCTACAACTAGTGGCATGTGGAAAACACTCATTTATACACACAGAAAAAATTGAATGTAAGTCTACTAATTTTAATTTCTGACAGTCAGATGCTGGAAAACCCCTTCACTGGATATTTTCATCTTCTGACCAGTCACACAAACACATATAGGCACCCTCTAAACCCGTTTGCTCTGCGAAAATGAAAGGATGTGATTTTTTTCATATATACATCTGGTCCGTGATATAAAGACTCAATTCAGGAAGCTTAATTTTGAACACTAACTTCTTGATTTGGCTAAAAACTAGTTGCATTGGAGAGGCTGCAAACCAAAGAGTTGTCATCTTGAAGAAAAACATCACGCAGGTGAAAAAGAGTGACCAGCAAACAGGTGGAATCTGTTCCTAAAACCCTCTGTGAAGGGCAAGGGTGGGAGTGGGGCACAGGTCATGCCTTTTTACCATCTCATAGGTTTGCATGTTTTACCTGGTGTATGTTCAAACTTGTTCACTTTTTTTCTGCTATCATATACACTGAGATCCAAATGTAAAAATTGCACATCAAAACTTACATGTTATTCATAGCAAGAATTTTCTTTACTGTTGCAAAACACAGTAATTATACTTAAATGCTACAAAATGCAGAGAAGCATATTCTTAAATGCTACATAGTGTTAGGCATATGGAAGGCAGAGTAACAGATATTCAGATACAAGTTAATAATAATAATAGCAACAGTAACAATCATAATAAATTTCTCTGAAAGTACAACTGTGCCCTATGTAAAAAATTTTCCTATGAAGCTAGTATTGATACTGAAGGTGAGGAACTTCTTGGTGCAACACATCTGTGAAATTTTTATCAGCATTATCTTACGAAGATCAACAATGCAGCCTAATAGTAAAATGAAGAACATATTTATCTTTTTAACCATCCAAATCTGCAGACAGTTAGTATTTGTGAACATTTCATTTAGTTTAAAAAGTGTAGTATAATTTCCTATCTGAGATTCCACATATCTCTCACATCTTCTCTTACGAATGGTTTGAGGATATTAAGACTCCCGTAATGCTGGTGAATTTTCTTTAGGATAGAATGTCAAAAATGGCAGATCTTCTGATTTCTTCACTGAAAAATGGTGGCTGACTGACTTCAAATTACCCTTATTTTTTACAACAGATCAGCACTATAGAGAGTGACATCCTTTGTGAACATTCACTTCTAATGGGTACAGTCTCTGAATCTGCTGAGAAGCCAAATTTCAAGGCATTTTCTTTTTTTAGCTCACTGTTTGCACTTTCTCACTAACATCCATATTTCTTTGTTTTTTCCTTTTTTTTTTTTTTCCT
>VZTJ01000491.1:245654-282686 GCA_013397795.1 Orthonyx spaldingii | reverse complement strand
TTTTTTTTTTTTTTTTTTTTTTTGCTTTAATTTATTTTGATAGAAGGGTAAGCCAGCTGGAAAAAATAATAAAAAAGAAAAATTAGTCAGTAAGTCCAAAAGCATGTTCCTACTTCTACACAAAATCTATGCTATTACATCAGCCTGATTAAAGCCTTCTTAGGCAACACATATTTCATTTGCATCACATTGTACTGGATGCTTGCTTGCTTATATTAATGGCCTATAGCTCCACCATTTCCCTTTATGAGCTTCTCAGCCTCTAAAAGTACTGCTTTCACAGCCAGCCTACATTACTCTCAGAGAAATCTATAAAAAAAATACTTTTCCAATTGCATCATTTATCTACTGCTGTAAATTTACACAGTGCTTTCAAGGGAGACATAATCTTCCGTCTTAGTTTCCTGTAGGCAAGGGCTTGGTCTACACTTACAAGATTTTACTTCTGTAACTATGTCAGATAGTGCAATTTTTTTTTAACCATTACAACTACAGTAAAGAAATCCTTCTATGGTAGCATTTATCCCAGCGAAACCACACTTGAAACAATATTTGTTGAAACACACAAACTTGAACCCTTGGATGCCTATCTGTCATCAAAATAAATGAACTAGGTGTCTAAATACTTTAGATGGCAGGACTTATTTAGCAATACATTTCCACAGAACAGTGGTCCTAAATATCTGTGGATTTTCTGCCAACGTTACATGTCTGGAAACATATGAATCGAAGCCATTCAAAAAAGAAATCTAAGATCATAAAGACCAAATAGTAGAAGAAAATGTGCACTAGCAAATAAAGAGTTATAGGAAACTTCTCTTTGGCTTTCAGTCTTGTATGACAGACTTCCATTCCCTTTGTCAACATACTCTTTCTAGTGCACCTAAAGTTGGTATTCCAGGCCTTTTTTGTCCCCCACTTACACTTACTCAATATACTTCACAAGCTTTATTGACACTTCTGCTTATTCAACTGTTGCCTCATTCTGAAAACACTTGAATTCTCAGTCACTGTCATCTCCCCTTCATAACCTGGCCCTTAGATGCGCACTAAAATGTAGCAAAATTGTGCTGAAACTCCACACTGTAAAAGCAGCATTTGAGTTGTTTGTGCACTTATACTTACAACTAAAATGACCACTTATTTAACTGCATCTCCACTGTTTGACATTTGCATATTACCATCTTTTCCACTACTACCACTGCCACTGTGGGGAGTGGTGAAAACAAGTGGCGGTAAGTGGATGAGGGGAGTAGTACCCGCCCTTCAGTCTTTTCTGACTCTGCAGTCCCACAGGTTCCACAGCATGGAGGTGGCAGGCAGTGTAAACTGGATATATCCTACCTTCCACAGCTGCGCAGGATTTGATCAGAAACATGGTGACTTTGTCAGCCCCGTGACAGCCATTGTGGGGTTAAAAGCACATTGCAACAGATGCATATTTGTAGTAATTCAAGTCCTTCTCTAGAGCAGAAGAAGGTTGATAGGGATGTTTCAGTTTAGGAAAATATATTACTCCCCCAGAAACTGTCCAAACATAAAGAGAAAAGACTTAAAATTTATCACAACCTGTGCTAAATTACATTTTACTGTCTTAACTTCTGATGTTTAAGTATCCAAGGAAAGCATCAGTTCTCCTTTCATATTTTGTGTGAAGCATCTAGAGGAGTACTGTGACATCATAAAAATAATGAACTGCTTTCAGCAGTTGGATAAGAATATAATGTTATTTTCTATTCTGTTATTTGGTGTTCAGTACTATGCCAATATGTAGTATTATTCATCGTATATGTATTTGATATTTACAAGTCTTCTTACCTCTGAGAAACGAAATGTAGTTGCCACATTTGAAATTTAAAAGATTTATCTTAGCAAAGACAGTATTTTGCATGTAGACATGTTCCAGGAGGCATATTATGTTCTTAAAATATGTTTAAACAGCAGCTTAGACTAACTTGTAGAAGGAACTGGGCAAACTGTTCGCAGTGTATAATACACTTGGCATATATAATCTTTTATTTGTAAATTTTCTCTGAGCAGTATTTGATTTATTTCCATATTCAGAATTGCTCGACTATAGCTTGACTCACTGCCTGCTTCTGAATTGCTCTTATAAAATCTGTTTCATTGTCTATGATGCATGACATAATCCCTACCCAGATCACATGGCATTGTTTCTTTTCCCTCAGTCAATAGCCACAGCCAATTAAAGAAAAAAAACAAGTTTTATCTATATAAAAAAGAGGCCAGATTCACCAGAATCACAGAATGACATTGTCAGAGATTGGAAGAGATGCTGGGGGGCAACTGGTCCAGTCCCCTTGTTCATGCAGGACCACCTAGAACCATTTGCAAAATTACAAAATTCTTATGAGGGTGGTACTTTTTTAGTTCATAGTCTAGGTTCAATTAAATTCTTTTTTTTCCTTGGTATTAATCATTTGCAGTAGGGCTTCACGAATGAAAATGCTGACAAAGCTGCTTTTTTATTTCTGCTTTTATTATAGGCTTAAATTTTCTTTGGTTTATACTCATTAGTTAACATGTTTTAGGAAACAAAAATATATAATAGAAAGGACAAATATATTTTGATTAATATTATATAAATTCAATTTAGAAGATTTCCATTGTGATTTAATAAATGTGGGATTATTTTTACATTTTTCTTCATACTCCCCGGTTTCACTACTTCAAAACCAGAACACCATATTTTTTAAGCAATGTGAGACAAATTGCACATTATTTCATATATGTTGGATTCATAGTTAAATAAATTAAAACCTTAAGTAAATATTTTGTCAATAAGCCTTGACAATATTGTTAAACTTTCTGTTATATGGAAAATAAACTCCAAGATGACAGTAAGAAAAATGATTTTATTTTTAATTAAAAAAATTCAATTACTCAATAATTTCCTGAGAGATATCATAGCAATCTAGTTATTCTAAATTATTTTTACACAGTTGTTTTCCCTATCTGAAATGTTTTAATTAGATGTACCTTTAACAGTTACAGTATTGCAATAGGAAGTGCTGTCAACTGTACTGCAGAAGAAGGAATAAGTGTCTTGGGGAAAAAATTGCTGAATGAGGTTACACAAGTAAATAAAATATAATGTCCTATAGCTACATCATTAGAAGATCCAGACTTGTATCTCTTTCTTAATCGTGGGAGGTTTTAATTTTTTGTTTTCCATGAGTTGCTGCTGCATCCCTTTTCCTCATGCTTAATAAAGAGACATAGATGACTTGAGACCAGTCTTTTCTTCAGATCTCCAAAACAGAATAATCTATTGGGAGAAAAACATCTAATAAAATCACACAATTCTATTTTGAGTGGATGATGTTTTCAAAATGTAAAAAAAAAAAAAAAAAAAAGACAGAAGCAATTTAAACTTTTAAAAGCTAATTTTTTCCAAGCCCTGAAAACATTCCTTCTCTTCAATATTCAAGCACTGAAGGAAAGTTAGCTCTTAGTCAAATAATCTTACAGCATTTTGGAGCTAACAATGTACAGTTGCTTGGAAGTCATGGGTTAGAGAGTCAGTTTGATTGATCTGTCAGGGTTTCTGGATATATTTTTAAATTAACAAAAATGAAATGTCTCTGACTTACTGTATATTTGCAATGAAGTTTTCCTGTAGCAGCAGCTGCCCTTGTATGTGCCACTTACTCTGCTTTAATGGGCTTTTTTTTATGTAGCTGACAGGTTGAGAAATGGAGGTTTATTTCTGCTGTTTTATGTTTCTGTTTTTGTTTGTGGTTTATATAATTCTGGAAGAAACAGCATAGTGTTTGTATTGCTTCTACAATGTTAAGAAGCCATTCATTCTTGCTTTCTAAATTTCGGAAGGGTGCCCATTAAAGAAAAATCAAAGACGGTGGAAAAGGTCAGTCTTTCAAAATGTAAATGCAGGTGCAAACTTCATGCTGTTAGCCATCAGTCATATTGATTTCAAAAATTCAGTTCAGTTGCAGTGTTGTGCTTTAATAAATTTGACTTTGACAGACAGTTGAGATTGATTTAATGTAGTTGTTCACCACACATAAGGCAGAATACAAGCATGTTTATTTGCTCTTGATATAGCAGTTTTTTGATATGAGCTGATCTAATCATGCTTCCAACTCCAAATCTTCTGCTTGTTGCCTTGGCGGCCAAAAAAAAGATTGATAAGACACCTAGGGCTTCTTCTTACAATTAGCAAACTTTACCAGCATAATCCTTAAGTCGGTAAGGTGGAAAAAGCTAATTAATTTCATATGGTATTCTTAATAAATAAAGCTTACTCAGGGAGTGCAAGCATGTGGAAAGAGAAACTTGGCATAAAACTCTCAACTGAAAAACATTAGAACAGAACACCACCTACCATCTATTAGCTTGCAATAAAATAGACTAGAATATATAATTAATATCTCGACTTTTCACCCACAATCTTGATATTTCTCAACTTTGTCCTTGCACCAAGTCATCATTCAGAAGAGATATAAAGTCCAAATAGATATAAGTAGATAAAGATATAAAGTTGAAGTAGATACAGGAGGGCCGTTCTTTAGGATGGCTCTCTTGTATCTACTTCAACTTTGTCAAATTTTTTTTGGTAGCAGAAACACCACATGACTGTTAATTGTTAATTTTCCTTACCTTCTGCAGCGCTTCTTTGAAATCCAAAATAATAAATTGGACCTGGATAATGCAGTACTATCAACATTAGAAAAAATTAAGAATGTGGTGCTTAGAATTTAGTAATTTTAAAGTGTATTTATTCTCTGCACTCTTTCGTCAGTTTGAAGTTCTATACAATTACCACAAAAGGATTTTCCCACTGTGTGAGGTACAGGAATTTAAATAACTTAACTTTAGTCTTTGAAGATTTGCTTCAAGTAAAAGTGGGGATTTTTGGTGTAGACACTTGAGTTTCGCTCAGTTGCTCAGAAGTTCCTTTTATGGATAAGGACAGAGACATGAACTCTGACAGCAGAATTAATCTGATTTATGTTAAACATTAACCATAAGATAGGATGACTCTCAGGTACTGCCAAAATATAAGCCAGCCCATTTTCTCTCAGAATGATCTTTCAGGGTGGCTTCATGCCCTGGTCTGGTGAGGCTCCCTGAGGAGTTATCTCAGATAAGTGCTTATTAAGTGATGTCCCATTCCTTTTCTATATATTCATAGCATCATAGAACCATAGAATCACAGAATGGCCTGGGTTGGAAGTGACCTTAAAAATCATCTGGTTCCAACCTTGCTGCCATGGGCAGGGACACTTTTCAGCAGAGCAGGTTGCTCAAAGCCCCATCCAACCTTGCCTTGAACACTTTTAGGGATGGGACATCCACAACTTAACCTAATTCTTCTTTAGACAGTTCTAAAAATCTTCATATGGTTCTTTGTGTTGGAAACTCTTTAAATTCAACCAGATTCGTCTAGTTGGCCAACAGACCAGTACCCTAGATGGTTCTCAAAAGGGACAAATTATCTGTGCCTTACGATGCATGTCCCTAATAATCAATACCAATACTTTTTGCTGGAAAACTCTAGAGGCTTGCTCTTCATCTCACTCAGTAGCAATCGGGGAAACATAATAGTATTGAAAAATTTGAATGCAATTGATATCTAGTTTATAGTCTTAAGGTTCCCTCTAACACTCTCCATAAAAACAACTTTGTAACTCAGATATATCATTCATAAACTCAATCAGTACAAATCAAAGTATGAGTTAATTTCAGTTCATCAGCTTTTCTCAGCTCTTAAACATGACTGTTAATTGAATTCTACTATTATTAATATTGTTATATTTAGATAAGGTATAAATAGAATGTAAAAAGATTTTAGTTTAATGTAGAATTCTAAAAGGCCTAATAAAGACAAAAATACATTCAATATCTCATGACTGGAATGGTGGGAAAATTGTATTTCACCAGTTTAGATACATTAGGCTTTAGATATTTCCTCTGTTTTCTCTCAGTACTCCATGATTCTAAACTGTACTACCTGCAAGATTCTTATCAGAAGAGATCTCCTAACAACTTGCTATCTTCTGCTAATGAAGAGTAACAATTTATTCAGTGTCCGTAGTGGAAAGAGATTCTTGCTGAAAAATAGATAAGATTGCAAGAGAAATACACAACAGGAGGAAGCACTTAGAAAAGTCACTCAGCAAGAAAGTTCAGGTGAGAAATAGGATCTTATCCTGCATTATCCGTCCTAATTTTGGGATAATTTCTGGTGACAAAACTTGTTTTCAAATATTGTCTTTGGTTCCAATGTGAAATAAAGATGACAATATCAAGCTAATTTAAATTCATATTGTAAATTTTTTTACTTGTTGTGATTTAACCCTGCTGGCAGCTCAACACCACCCAGACACTCACTTCGTTCTGGTGGAATAGGGAAGAGAATCAGAAGGGTTAAAGCAAAAACCCTCATGGATTAAGATAAAGGCAGGTTAATAGGTAAACAAAAAAGCTGCCCAAACACCACAAAACAAGGAACTCATTCACTGCTTCTCATCCATAGAGATGTTTGGCCATCTCCAGGAAAACTGGGCTCTATCACACACAGCAGTTACTTAGCAAGACAAATGCCACGAAGTGTGTACCCCACTTTCCTGTTCTTTCTCCACTTTGTAATGGTGAGGACAATGTTGTATGGTATGGGAAATCCTTTTGGTCAGCTGAGTAAATGGTTCCTGCTGTGTGCCCTCAGTCTACTCACTGGCAGGGCATCATGAGAGGCAAGAAAGGATCATAGAATCATAGAATGCTTTGAGTTGGAAAGGACCTTAAAGATCATCTAGTTCCAACTTCTCTGCCAAGGGCAGAGACACCTTCCACTAGACCAGGTTGCTCAAAGTCCCATCCAAGCTGGCCTTGAACACTGCTAGGAATGGGGTATCCACAGATTCTCTGGCAAACCTATTTCAGTGTCTCACCATGCTCATGGGAAAGAATTTCTTCCTAATCTCTAATCTAAACCTGCCTTCTTTCAATTTAAAGCCATCACACTTTGTTCTATCACTGCATACCCTTATAAAAAGTCAGTCTTCAACTGTCTTGTAGGCCTCCTTTACGTATTGAAATATGGTCTTTAGGTATTGTTAAAAGGCTTCCCTGGACCCTTTGCTTCTCCAGGCTGAAAGACCTTGGCACTGTGCAAGAACTGTACATCAGTAACTAAATCATCGTGATGTTATCAACAATGTTTTCATCACAAATATGCAACGTACTGTCTTCTATGAAGAATTTGAACTCTATCCCAGCCAGGATCAGTAGATTAGTTGTTGGGTGTTTTTTTAAATAAATTAGACCTTCTGGTAAAAGAGCTCATGTAAATTTGTCTTAAACCAGACAGCACTGTGTTAAGGAGTAGGAAATATATTTCTAGTAGTCAGACTACTCCCTTAAAAAACCAAACAAAAGAAAGGAGAGCAAAAAACCCAAGCCAAGCCAAAACCAATAAAACCCAACCTTCTCCAAAAAAACAAAAAAGAAGAAATAGAAAGAAAAGGGGGAAAACCCCATTATTTTCATTCCCAATCATAGAGACCTACTTCAGGCTCTTGTGAATTTCTGGTATTTTGTTGATTTCAGCAGATTTTGGATAGCTTATTTGCTGGTAATTCTTGAAACAATCTTCTAAAATCAAACATTAGTCTTTTGCATACCTAATGAATAGAATTATCCTCTGAAAGGTAAAAAGAAAGAAAATACCACAACAGAAGTCCTGAAAACAGAGAAGGGCTAAACTCTGACACTTTCCTTCATGAGAAACTGAACCTTTTTCACTCTTATTCCAATATCTATATAGTTTAAAAGCAAATAGTGATGAAATGAACATAATGATGGAGCCGAAATACGACAGAAATAAACTGCTACTGTCATATTAACTCTACTGAAAAATATTTCTAGAGACACAAATGCCATAATTTTATCTATGACATAATGGAATGCATCTATTTAGATAACCCCTTAGGGGAAAAACACAAAATGAACAAGAGAACAAAAAAATTCACTAAAAGCAAAAATTATTTCTCTAGCACACTATGCAAAGTGCTAGGCACATAGTTTGGTTTTGTTATTCTTTTACAAGACAGTCAAGTGCATTTTTTTTGCTTGTTTTTGAACTTGCGTTCAACTTCTGGCAGAAAACCAAAAAGGTTTATTAAGTGTTGTTATGATTCAGGTACAATGGGTAGTTTTGACCCTTTTGCTTCCCCCTCACACATTCACTTTAAGTGGAGGATAATTTTGATTGGCTTATAGTAAGAAACAATATTGATAAGAAAAGAACATAAGGATAAACTGTGTATTAAGAAGGAGAATCCCCTAAGTGTCTAAATCAAATCTAGTCAAAGTGTTCTGGCATTGTAGTAATAAGAAAGCAGTAGTATTTTTTAACAACAACGACCCAAAATATATATAGCTACAAATAATATGGAATTGTTTCAGAAATAATTTGATGCCGTGAAACACATATCTACATGTTCAGTGCACATTATGAAACCTAACTGCCTTGCTCCAACAAACCTGCCCATGATGAAAACACCTTTTACTGTCTGGAAGGGTGTATTATGAAAACAATTTTATCTGGTCTGCTTATGATGCCTAGTTAAGAAAGAGAAAAATTCAGCTTTGGAAATGAATTTTTATTCTTCTTATCAAGGGAATTTAATTGATATCTATAAGTTAGAAGAGCCTCTATTTGGTCAGATAAATCTTATGGTCTTCTTGAATATCATTGTTTTATGAGAGCATGTTCCACATATGAACATGTGAAAATTGATATCTAAGAGGGGTTTTTGTTTTGAAAACAGCACTCACTTTTAAAAAAAGTTACATTTTCTGATTTATTTAGAGTGAATAATACTAGATCTGACCTTTAAATCTGAAGGGAGAAGACTTAGATGTGTTTTAAGTGAGATGAAAACCACACTTTCATGGGAGAGTTACTTCAGCATAAATTAGGCAAGTCACAGCATTAAACAGATAATTATCTGTAGCTAACCAGAGAGATGCAGAGAGAGGGAGACACAAAGAGAGGGAGACAGAGGAACAAACTACAAAACTGTGTGTGTTTTTGGTGCCATGAAGTGGCAAATTTAAGCCTGGAGTGAACATGCTACAACATACAGAGTAAAACCACAGTAGCATTCATTACATACAAGGCAATAGTGAAACTGCATCTGCAAATCCATGGCTATTCCTATTCCCACACATTTCAGAAACTCTGAAATGGCTACAGAGAAATCCAATAAAAGTAGTCAGTGAAAAAATAGAAAAAGAAATTAAAAAGAACTTCAGTTATGACATTGGAGAAATGATAGTGAAGAGGCAATATGATATCTCTCATCTGAAATACCATGAATGGGCAAAAAAAGTGAAATTAAAATTGGAGTATATGTGGGGGACTTATTCAGGATCTAGGAATAAGTGGAAAAATTTTTAGCAAATGTTTGACAAATTTAAGTCTGCAACTAGACTTGTAATCTCTCAATTAGTGTGTTTCTTTAATAATGCTCCATATAGGCAAAGTGAAACCATAAAGGTGGAGTTTAAAATAAGCTTATGACAAGAATTTTTCTCTTTTGCAATACTAAATACTGTATATAGTATCAGAATTATTTATTGAGTAAGTAAAAAAAATGAAAGCTTCATAGAGTCTCTGAGATTTCCTTATGAAATCTCAGTTATTTTCTGTCAGCTTACACTGGCAGCTGCAACATATTTTTTTCTTTCTTTTTCAAATAACTTTAAAGATAAAAATTGTAGTTACACTAGGGCAGTAGAAGTGATGCAGAGGGTGGGAAAACTTATATATTAACTTGGCCATAAAACACAGGGAGGCAGTAAGGCAATCTTTGAATGAATGCATAATAGTATTACAAAACTAATTTGAATATGTATACTGATATAATATTCCAGAGACTCAAAGCAGCTCCTACAGAGAACACAATTACTTTAAGTTGGGTGCCACCAATTTTATTTAATTAAATTTTAGTTTATTAGCTTTTCAGGTCTGTCAGTTTTCTAGTTAATTTTAACTCTGCTTTCATCTGACAGAAACTTAGCTTCCAATGTCTAAAACATGTCCAATTGCAATCACATATACACAAGTTCACATTCATCATTTTCACATTAAGAGCTTTCCCATATTCTGTAAACTTAAAATGCTTTTTTCAGAATTTTATAATAGGAATATAACCAGGTAACATATTTTCCAATTACTGCCATAAAAATTAGGCAACATTCTAGAGGTATTAAGATCCTCAATGTTCTTTTATACTCCATGTAAAAATTTGTGATTCATCTATTCTAATATTTAAATAGACTACTTGATTGAGTTATTCCACTGAGATCATGAGAATTGTTTACAAAAGAAGAGACTATTCAGCGTACCTCATGATGACAAAATCCTTAGGTGCATGGGAACTGGATTTTATAAGTGACATATCACTCGGCTTTCATTTATTGGGAAGTATGTTGTAGTACAGCAGGAGAAATATGTAAAGGTCATTATTCAGTCATTATTGTAGTGATTTCACATAAATTGATGTAAAGAATGGAACTAACATATTAAAAAGTGAAGGTTGCATTGTAAGTAATATACATGTTGCCTTTGCTATTGCTGAATTCTTATTTCACTTAATAAGACAGAAGTTATCAGCAGTCCATAAATGAAAAGTGCTTGTTGTCTTAGCTCATGCCCACATTGCTCAGTGCAGCTCTGGGGAAAGCTCTGTCAGTGAAGAGTGGAAAGTGAAGAATAGTGGGTATGTAGACATTTTACATGCAAAGTGAGTAGCTAAAGGTAAGCCAGGCAGCTAATCAAACATCTTCAAAGCCTGCATTTTATCTGATTGAGTCAACATTCATAGAAAAGAGTTTGGCAGGTGAAAATTAGGGAGAATAGCTAGCTGTCCAAAGAAAATTGCTTTTTCAATTCCCTGTAAATTGTTGTGCTCTAGAACAGTATTAGAAGCAGACATTCAAGCTGAATATAAAAGAGATTTGAGTCTTTAAAAAAGGGCAAGAAAGTGAGCGGGAAAAGAAGAAGAGTCTTCATACACTATTATTGTATACTACTGAATCTCAAGAAAAGTACTACAGAAATAAGATATATAATATACACTGATTATACCAATTGTACAAATGTGAGTAGTATAACATGTAGGTCTTTTCTTTAAAATAACTCTCTCCTTGTTGCATATTACTGCGTATGCCTGCTTGTACCCTTATTTGCACATTCCAGGTGGTTAAGTGTTCACTGACAAACTTTACTGCATGAATGCATTTCTATGAAGTTTGTAAGGTAATAGCACCTGTCCAAATTATTATATTTTTTTCTTCAGCTGCAGAAATCACCAAAGATTCAGTAAGTAAATGGAGCTGTAAGGGTTTTTATTGACTATCTGACTTCATCATATACATAGACTGAGAATACTCTTAGGAAAGGGCTTGAGAAACGTTTTTCTATTTCTTTTCTTAGTTCTGGAACACCAGGTAAAGGTCAAAGACAAAATAAGAAATTGAACACAGAAACTGCTATGCCATAACTATAATGAGTCAGTAGTTCAGAAGTCAGTGATGTAGCTAACTGTGTATTTGACAGCCTTCTGAATTTTTTGCTGAGATAACCATGTACCTATTTACAGCTTGGCAGTTCTGGGGAGAATTTCTGTCAGCAAAGAAAGCTGTTACAACTGCTCTTCCATCTACCAATATAATCATACCTTTGGAAACAGTTAAAGAGGTCTGGCTATACATTTTACTTCATCAAAATTGAAATGACAGACAAGAAAGAATAGATTTTAAGTAATTGTCTCCAATCTATAAAACATATATCAGGTCTAGGCACTGACAAAAATAAATAAATTTGGGCCTATCGCAATGAAGATGGTCATCTGACTAATAGAGATGAAGAAAAAGTGGAGATATTCAATGCTTTTTTTGCCTCAGTCTTTAAATATGCTGATAGACTTTATGCTGCCCAATTCCCTAAACTGGAACCACGAGTGTGCAAACTGTGGCTTTCTTTTCATGGACACTGAAATTGTAAAGGAGCAGCTTTATCAGCTGAGTCTTTACAATACTATAGGGCCCAATGGGATTCATCCCACAATACTGAAGGGTGTGAAGCTAGTGGATGTTATGGCTAGTGGGTGTTATGGCTAAATCACTCTCAATCATCTACCAAAGTTCCTGGGACTCTAGGAAGGTCCCTGCTAACTGGAAGAGAGTCGGTGTTATTCCAATGCACAAAAACAAAGCATGAGGGAAGACCCAGGTAACTATAGACCTGTTATTTTAACTTTATTTTCTGGAAAAAAAATGTGGAATGTATTATACTGGGTGCTATTGAAAGTCATTTAAAGAATATTGCAATCATCAGGCACAGTCAATGTGAGTTCCAAAGGGAGAGTCCTTTTTAAATAGTTTGAGACCCTTCTACAATAAAGTCACCCACCTATTGGATGGAGGGAAGGCAGTGGATGTAGTTTTTCTGGGTTTTAATAAGACTTTTGGTATTGTTCCTTTCAGCATCCTTCTGGAGAAGTTATCCAAGAGTAGGATGAACAGGTTCACCATGTACTGGGTGAAGACTGGCGGAAGGCCAGGACTCAAGAAGTTGTAGGGAATGGGGCCACATCTGGCTGATCTAGTGGAAGGTGTCACTGCTCCTTGTGACAGGGGAGTTGGAATTAGATGATCTTTAAGGTCCCTTCCAACACAAGACATTGTATGATTCTAATACAATTCTCCTTTCACCATATTTTTCTAAATAAGGTTGGATGTGAAAGTTTCATCTGTAGAACACAGTGTTCTTTTTCATGCAGGCCAGAAGAGACAGTACTTAAGAAGATTTTTCAAGCAGTCCTACATTTCTTGATCTGAATCCAAATTTATAAATGAATTTAATCTCTAGTTAATTTTTTCTTATGCTCATTTAAGGACTTTTCTATTGGTTCGGTTTGTTTGGTTTGTGGGGTTTTGTTTGTTTGTTTGTTTGTGATACTCTGATGCTTCCTTAGTCTGCTTTACATCCTATGTATTACCACGCATTACCCTTTTGCAGTCTTTTTTTTGTCTGCATTATAATTCCTTCTTTTTGCAGTGCTTCAGTGGTTGACTTTTTTTTACTCTGTCTGCTTCCAGCAATGAGAAAAAAATGCTATTTTTCCTTGTTTTTCTCTAACTGTTTGTGAGGAACCAATTTAGTTTTGATATGCCTCAATAATGGTTGCCAGAGGCATGAAATGGGAGAGGGGGTGCACACGTGTTGCTTACAGGAGACAGCCAGGAGAAGATGGGGGAGAAGCCTCGTCTCTGGGAAGACTTGGCCTGGCAACACCTCACATGGGACAGGCAGTCACCTAAGGCACTGTACCCTTCAAAGACATTCTCCAACCAGGCAGTAACAACTCTCCACAACCGGTTGGCAGAGACAGGCTGGACTGGCCCAATGGTCTCCTGCCAGCAGCCCGATGTTGGGAGGGGCTCAGGGGCATGAAAAGTAACTCTGTCACAAGCCCTGGGGGCTTTTCAAAACTTTCTTTTTGAGTGCTGCTCGCTGGAACTGAGGGGATCTGGAGACTGTGCCTTTTGTTTTTTGACTTGGGGACGGCTGGCTCGCTGTGACGGAGGACCAACTGCCCGTTGCTGTTTGCTGTTTGCTCCTTGGCTCCTTCCCTCTTTTGGCTTGGCTCCACCCTGCTCCTGTGGCTCACCTGCCCTTGCTGGCTTGTGCTGCCCTCAAGCCTGTCCTGCCTCACTATGTTCCTGGCTGCCGTCCTACTGTTTCGTGGCAGTGGTGAGAAACAGGTCTTTCACCTATTTCAGTATCTTATAGTTAATATAAAAGAAAGGCATGTCAGAACATATGCAAACCAGATCCAATATCTTATTGTAGCACTTAGTTGAATATCAGCTAATTGGAAAAGTTGCTCCCCTGGAGTAGAGTGTGAGAAAAATAAATAATGGTTGTATCCATTTTATCTTTTAAGTAAAACTCAGTGCAGTTCAGTACATGTACTAGAGTACTTGCACCTTTTGTACCTCTGTTGTAGTTTGATGCTGGCCATATGCCAGGCACCCATGAAAGTGGCAGAGCTGGGCAGAGGAGAGAGAAAAATTTAATGAAGGCTTCAAGAGTTGAGATAAGGACTGGGAGAAAACACTCCAAGGGCAAAGCAGGCCCAACTCAGACATACAAAGTGAATTTATTTACTATCAAAATCAGAGGAGGATAAAGAGAAGTAACATAAGCCCTTAAAATCACACTTTCTTCCCCCAGCCCCTCCCTCCTTCCCACAGACAGTGCAGGAAAACAGGGTGTAGGGGGTTTGATCAGTTCATCACCCAAGGTTTTCTTCTGCTGCTCAGGGAGATGAGTCCTTCCCCTTTGAGACTGTGGGGATCCTCCCACCAGAGACTGTTCTCCGTGAACATCTCCAACGTGGTTCCAATCTCATGAGCAGCATTCCTTCCAAAACTGCTGCAACGTGAGTCCCTCCCATGGGCAAACAGTCATCCCAAAACTGCTGCATCTAGGGTCACTCTTCCACAGGGTGCAGTCCTCCAAGGACAGGCTGCTCCAGCCTGGAAGCAGAGGCCCCCACTCTCTCCACTGGGTCTCCCACTGGATCACAGCCTCCTCCAGGCATCCACCTGCTCTGGCATGGGCACCTCCCCCACGGGCTGTGGGTGGACCTCTACATCCCTGTGGTCCTCCACAGGCTGCAGGGGCACAGCTGCTTCACCATGGTCCTCACCATGGCCTGCAGAGGAATCTTGGCATTGGTTCTTGGAACACCTCCTCCACCTCCTTCTTCACTGACCTTGGTGTCACCACGTTGTTTTCCCTCACATATTCTCACTTCCTCCTCTTCTCTGGCTAGAAGAAAAAGCTGTGCCCCCACTTTGATTTTGCTTCTTAAATATGTTATCACAGAGGCGTTACCATCGTCTCTAATTGGCCTAGCCTTGGTCAGCTGCATGTTCATCCTCAGAGCCTTCAGGGACTGGCTCTGCTGGACATGGTGGAAGCTGCTAGCAGCTTCTCAGAGAAGTCACCTTCATGACTCCCTGCTACCAAAAACCAGGCCATGCAAAACCAAAACAACCTTGAGGACAAAGACTGTCAAATAATTTTACTTCATATTTAATACCAAAAATTCACAGTCATCCTGTGAATTCCGTACACTGAAGGGTGGTGAATGAAGTTAAGATGTCTTCAGAGTCCCTCTGTCGAAGGACTAAAAATTCATCTTTTGTCTGCTCACAAAGTAGCATTCTGCTTAAGGTAAAAGATATAGCAGTGTAAATAATGAGGTGAATGACACCTTGCACCAGCCATGTGCAAGGGTGAATTCATCCTAGCTGAAAACAGCAAATAGGAAGAAAAAATGGTAATTTATTTATGAAGTGAAACTATTTAACCTTAAAACCAGCTGAGAGCTCTTTTCTCTTATTATATTTTTAAAGCATTACTGTTATAATATATTATGAGGATCAAAGCTGTTAGGTCAGCATTTTCTACTCACTATTAAACATGGAATTTCAGAATTTTTGATTTATTGATGGTTTTCTAGAAATTCAAGGAACTCATTCCAAATGTAATAAGAAGTTTAGATCATTAGACTGTCAAATTAAAGCAGGAGTGAACTGAGCTCAAGAAAGTTTTGATATGTTATTCTGGCAGAATGAGGGTTCCTAGAGCTGAGACAGATGGCGTGATGTATATATGTAAATACATGTATAACATGTACATTCTGTTCAAACTCCCAAACACTTCCTATCTTGTAAACATCCTAAGGGTATTCAGATTAAAATTAATATTAAGACATGATACAGAGACTAAATAATTGCTATGTAAATGTACGCAGGAAATACCCAACAATTTTATGCTAATTTTAAGATCAACTACTAATATATTTTTAAGGCTAGACTTGCTCTTGAAATTAGATAATCATACCTCAAACTATTTTACTGTCTAACATAATATTTCAAAGTTTCTATGAGCTCAAAAATGACCAGGTATTTTGCATTAGGTAGGACACAGAAGCTGAACTATGTTGTATTAATATTACATTTATAATTCCAAGATATGTAACTATTGAGGCACTTAAAGTTCTACACAGATGTCCGAGATGTTCTCAAGTCTCACTTTAGCTTGAACTTTCCAAGGTCTCTCTTCCTGCACTGGAGGAATAGTCGTCACCATAGGGCAACAGTCTTTGTTCCTCTAGGCTTATTGTGAAGGGAAAAAACACTAAACAACAAAATACCCTAAAGCAAACTGCAGCAAGTAACTTTGTATTTTACTGAACTGTTAGTGCACTTGTAGGTATTGAGTCAGGCCAATAAGCTCCATTTCATTCATACATCTGACCATTCAAATCTTCACCTGCCTTGTGTATGTCTTTTATATATTTTGTGTATTTTTTAACACGCTTGCAGACAATAGACCCCCATCTGATTAAATTGTTTTCAAAATTATATTTAGAAGAATTTTAAAAATCGATTTAGTCTTCTGAAAAGCATGAGATGCCAATTCATGAACTAAGAATGTCAACAATTGTATTGATGGTATAACCTACTTCCTTTTTGAATATAGTATTGACCTATCTTTTCATAGCAAATAGGTTTTTTTTCCTACGTTCAACATTATACTGTTAAAGAGAATAAAAACAGGAAAAAAGCTCTTTTTATTAGATTTGTCCCAAGTTTTGAAATATGCTAGGGGAAATTATGTTGTCTTAATCGAGTCCCATTGCCTGTTTGCCTGTGAAGATTAGATGGCTTTTGAGATACTTACAGTGTCCCAAGTACTAGATTGAGAAGTTTTTCTGGGACACTGAAAGAGCAGTTATTCTTGTGTTTATTGCAACTTTTGGACCACTTCATGGTAGTGGTCTAACTAGTCATACTACATTTTAGATTCTAACTTTTTCTAACACAGAGTGAATTAAATAACATGGGCTTACATAACAGTTTGTATTTTGAGACTATTATCCTGAATCATTGTATCTCCAGATAAGACCATCCAGGAAAAAAAAAAAAAAAAGAAGAGCAAAAGAAAAAAAAAAAAAGATGAAAATAGAAAATTAAAACAAAAATTCATTGGAAAAGGAAATGAAGAAGAAAGGAGGGGAAGGAAAAATGAAGGGTTTGTAGAGCAGCAGCTGTGCTTAATAACTTGAGATAGAGTAGTTGATTGAAATACATAGAATCATTCTGCAAAAACCCAGTTTTGGGATAACAGTAAAGCAGTTATTTGTTTGGTTTTTTTTGTTTTTTTTTTTTTTTTTAAATTTAGTCTAAACTTTGCCACGCTAAATATTTTGGGATGTAAGGCATAGTTCTCAGGAAACACTGGTTTTAGTCCTGAGGTAGCAAGATAGCTAAGTCTATACTTTTGTGTTCATGAGGGGAAATAAGAAAGACGTAAGGAAGAAGGCTTGATGAAGACCTGCTCACAAACAATTAGAATTATTATGTAGTAGCAGCATAAAATTTGACAGTAGCATTATACCTCACAGATAACCCTGTCCACTGAATAACTGTTACTTTCTCAAGCAATATAATGCATCATGCATAAAAAAGAAGTAGGGATGCAGAAAAGACAAGTTTGTTTATTTGTACAGAATTCCCTTAGGCATTTTTCCTCAATAGGTATAATTCTTTCCAAATCTATAGTTAAAGCAGTGTACTCCAAGTGATAAAATCCTCAGGGTATCTCAAATTAATTACTCCAGTTCATAAAAAGAGCTCCAATTCCCAAATAAATATATGCCTAAACCCTATTAAACAATAACAGATTGGCCTAGAGAGCAACTTTGAGAACAATAAAATTAATGTAGTTATTTGTTAATTTTGAAGAAACAAGTTCCTGAATAAGAAAATAATACATAAATATGTGTCTAAAATCCATTACTGGGAATATGTTATACAAAAATAGATCACCAGATCATTTCTATTAGTGGAAGCCAGAGTTATTTTGAGCTTAAGGGCTCTAGTGGCAGAAAGCAGCACATGAAGAACATTGTGGTTATAGCTTTTCAAGCAATTTGCTGTCAGGATTTCTCCATAAGGATTATATCCTGGTTTTGCTGCCCAGAGAGACATCAGAGCTGTTCCTGGCAGCATGTAGCCAACATGTAGAAGATGAGATCATTAACTGCATCTCTGGAACACCTTGCATTGGCAAAGCTCCTGCATGCTCCTCCTTGGCAAAGACTTGCATTTTCCTAAATCGTGGGGATTCAGAAAGAACAGAGCATTGGTATTCCTGCTTATCCTTGCCAACAGATCAGTACCCCTAAGGCATAAATGAAGCTCAGTCTACACAGCAGCTAAAGACACAGTTCTTTACATTTTTTTTAACTTCTTTTTTTTCTTTTGTATCAAAAGAAAGTGCATAAACCAGGATGTCTCTGTTGAAAAATGCAATTAAAAATTGGAAAGTCCATTTCATACAAATTTGTATTAGCTTGATACTAGTTCTTCCATTCTGGACTTTGTGGATGCCTCTAGTGGTTTTGCCTTTGACAGAGTTCATTTTCTTCTTAGTGGCTGGTACAGTGCTGTGTTTTTGGATTTAAGCTGAGAATAATGTGGATACCATGTTGATAATGTTGATGTCTTGGCTGTTGCTGAGTAGCGCTTACCCTAAATCAAGGACATTTCAATTTCCCATGTTCTGCCAGTGCAGAGCTGCTGAGAAACCTGTAAGAGAACATAGGCAGGACAGATGACCTGAACTGACCAAAGAGAGTGTCTTTTGTGAGAATGAGAAATATATTAATAATGAAACTTTTCAAACATAGAATTTAAGAATGCAAAATAGAAAAATATAGGTTTTTTCTGTAATGTAATTTTCAATTAATTAACTGAACTGTAAGTACCATAGAAGTTCAAATACATTATAATCTTTTTAAGTTTTTTTTTTTGGTTGGTTGTTTTTTTGCAACATACATTATATATGCATGATTCTTTCGCTGCACAATCATCTTGCTTTTATTCCATTTTCATAGATTATATTAAAAGCTTCACACAGAACAAGCTACAGTTATTATAGTCAGAGTCCTACCTAGAATCTTCATTGGAAATATGGCATGTGTTTGGGTTTTTGTAGTTTTCTTTGGGTATTTTAATGTTGTTTTCATGCCTGGACATTGAATTCATGTTACTGGTAAGTTCTTTCTAATGTATGACTACACAATCATTCCAATTGCATTGACCCATTAGATTAAGTCAATTCTAAGTAATCAAGAGATAAATATTTCTTAAGTGAGATAACAGTGCAGGAAGGAGAAATTTTCTTTGCACTTCTTTTTGATTAAATTGACCTGCTGTAAAAGAAGACCTTCTAATCAAATGAAAAATGCACAGACTTAAATCCACACAGTTTATAACAAGTAGACTAATTGCAGGGTTTTCATACAGCGAGGAATGACAGGAACAGAGTATCAAGCAGGAAAAAAAGAATTTATGACCAAAATTAAGCATAGTTTAGAAGGCTTAGAAAGAAGAATCTTAGAATGAACCACTACTCTGATGGATGTTATGTTTTCATTTTATTTTGTAAAGCAATTGAGTTCATTTAATCTAAATTCACAGTGACAGAAGTAGACTTTATATTTTAGCATAATTGAATACCAGATGGGAAACACACAAATAAAACAAGGGAACACTAAAAGAGAGAACTCCAGTATTTACCATTTCTGCTGAAACTGGTATTTCTTTCTCAAGAGTTACAGATTTTGTTCAGGAAAAAAAATCTATATTTTCTTATTTTGTTTTATTTTATATATTTTTCTGGTATTCAGAAAGAGATTAATTAACTTCATATAATGAGAAAAAAAATCTTCCTTTTTATTTGCTTCTTTTCAAAGAGATCAGTTTGCAGAGATGAACATCATTATATAATTCAATCAAAAAAACCTGTTTTTCATAACTGTTCTGATTTTCAGTCAAGACAGAGTTACTTTTTCTCAGTAGCCATGAGGGTGTGAAGCCTGAAGCCCTGTGGGCTTGTTTGGATTGTTATTCTATACCATCTACTGGTGGAAGAAAAATGGGATTCTCACTTCTGGGAAGGAGGGGGCCATGGCTTTCAGAAGAAAAGTGTTGTCATGAAGGGTCCATTCACAATTTTGTTCATTTTCTCATGGTTGTGCCATGTCAGTTCAGGCTTGGTGAGCAATTTTTGTATGTAAATCACCCTATTTTTGCAACTTTTGTTATTGATATTGCTGCTGTTACTCTGTTTTCTTATCTCGTTGTTGTTACCAGTAAATTGTTCTTATCCCAACTCACAATCTCTGCCTTTTGTTTCTCTCACATGAGAGGGTGGGAGGAGGGAAGAGGGAATGTTGTTCTTAAACCACAACAATAATTTTGTGGGTTTTTCCCATCTATGTATCTTTGATATTTTTATCAGTTCCCTGGAGCACTGCTAGGTGCTAGCTACCCAAGTTCTTTCCTCTCACTCTTTAGTTACCACAAAGACAATTTGGCTGTAGAATCAAAGGAGAGCCATGGATTCCTGCAATACCTGAGAGTAAAAAAACAAAACCGACTAGATCTGTGTTCAGGAAGTGAAATATCAAGTTTTTGAACTGGAATGTTAGAAATTCTGAACACTCTGTTTTTCCCAAAGAAATGGATATTTCACAAAATAAAAAAAAATATTCTCACAAAATTTCCAAGTTAATGTAGCACAGTTTAAGAAGCTCTCTAGAGAACCTGGAATTATGTCAGAGGTTTGTTTGCTTCAAGTCCTGCTCTCCTGTTGCTGTATCAATTGCGTCCCTTTGGTGACTTGAGCACGTGTTGTGGCATGCACGAAAGTATGCCAGTAGTAGGGTTACATGTGCGGCTTTCTCTTTAGTAAATTCTTATGCAAATTAGTCAACATTCAAAATACAAATTTTGAAGACTTTACAATTAATACATAGTTGTACACAGAGTAGACAGATATCAATAGTCTGATTTCACAGAAAACAGTTGTGATTGTTACAAGGTTAAGTTCAACTTTCAGAAAAGAGTCATCAAGGAAAACTAATAAAAATATTACCAGGGTGAAGAAAGGGGAGCCTTTGTAGAATAAGTATGCAAATGACTTTCAGAAGTAATTTTTAGAACGTTATTGAATCTACCCTTGGGATTTTCTTAGAAATAAATGCTTAAGGTTCTCATCTATACTGATGTGCTGGAATGTGCTGTAGGTAATTAGATATTGATTCTTGTTGTCAATGGATATACCACCCATTATCCATTTCCATGCAATGTGAAATGTATAAAGTCTGAATTAATCTTGCAACTACTTTTAAATAGTTACATTTTAATTACATATTTCATACCACTAAGAAAACTCATCCTGTTAGAAATTGAAGAGCATAAGAAATTTTTAATGGCTAAGTGACTCAAGCATTAAGAGCAGTAACCGAAATTTGTTTACTGCTGTTTTTCATATGTATATGTATTTGTAATGCGTTCTGATCTGATCATATTTGGTCTCATTTGTTAGCAAACATCTGTAGAAAAAATGTCAATAGAAATCACTAAAATCAATCTGAGATTAGTTTTTCTTGAAAAGTTATTACAAGATCAATGACTAGCTCCATTTACAATAACTATTGTCTTTAGAGTGGTTAATCATAGAATCGCAGCTATGCTGAGTTGGAAAGGACCCAGAAGGATCTTTGAGTCCCAACACTGCGCAGAACCTTTCCCAAGAATCACACCACGTGCCTGACAGTATCGTCCAGACACTTCTTGAACTCTGACAGGCTGGTGCGGTGACCACTTCCCTGAGGACCTTGTTTCAGTGCTCAAACACCCTCTGGTACCCTTTTTCTAATACCCAACCTAAATCTACCCTGATACAACTTCAGACCATTCCCTAGGGTTAATGTAACCTTAAAAATCTTGTATTATGTTCCTCTGTGCTCCACTTGATGATACTATTTTTGTCTTACTTAAAAATACTTTTCTCTAATTTGATCTAAGTGAATAAAGTAAAAGAACAAAGCCAAACTGAGCTGTTAGAAGAAATATAGAAAGCTCTGAAGAAGTAGCTAAATATGCTGTTTAGCTATACTCATATATTGAATATTTTGCTGGTACAACCATAAGCTGATTTTTTTGGTCTTAAGTTTCTGTCTATGTTTCTGTGCAGTAGAAGAACTGGTATAGACAGTAGAAGGCCACTGCTTAAATGTAGTTTTTTCCTAAGATATGTATCATACTGAGTATAAAGAAAGAGATAATAGGCTTTCCTTTGAAGAAACAGGGGGTTTTGTAATTATGTGGTGCTAAGAGGACCAATATGTCCTAAAGTTGTTTCCTTGTGTATCATCACAGCGTTTCACTGCCTTGATGAATTAAGGGTTTTATTTTTCTTTTCTTAGCAAGTTAGAGCTCTTTTACGTATTTAAAAATCCATAGGAGTAAGAGTATTATATGGATGAACACCTTTGACTCTGAATCTAGTACCCGATGTATATTACAGAAAGAAAAATTATGTATCATAAAACTTCTTTTCTTAATTAGTTTTGTTTTAATTCTGAGTTTAAGGAGTCTGTTGATATGAATTTGGAGTATTATTATTGTGCTATTCCCTGTAAAAGCCATGGCTTAAGTTTTTCTTAAAGTAGTTAATTGGGAACTCATAATTGAGTAAATCACCTTAATTATTTTGATGTCTCACCTAAATGTGTGTCGACTAAATTATTTGAGGCGTGACTAAGTTTCTGAAAACAGGTACTTTCTCTGTTTTTTCCATAGGAGTTGTTGTGTATCTGAGTTTTCTTCCTGTCTTTCTGGAAGAAACAGTAGCAGATGTCCAGAGCTTCCAAGCAAGAAAACAGTGTGCAATGACTTACTGTGCCAAAAATGTGCATTCTAATGAAAGGATCTCAATGAAAACAATAAAAAAACCCCAAACAAAAAACCAACCAAATAAAAATACCCCCAAACCAACCAACCAAAAAAAAAAAATACAAACAAATTTTGTCAAGATTTAAATGTTAGTTGTTTGCACAGTTTTGAATGAAGTAATTTGCCTCTTCCTGTCTTCACCCAGAGAAAACAAATTAATGGTGCAGTCTACTAAGGACAAATTATTTTTCTCCTCCTGACAGCTGATGAAGCCAAATAAAGAAGGGGTCTTAAGTTTATATAACTTGGCAGCATTCTTTAGACATTAACAGCAGATGGTGATATCTTCTCATTTCAAAAATTTCTCTCTTAGTGATGGTCATATTAAAAGAAATATTCAGGCTTTAATAAGAATTACTGTGCTATCAAAATACTTTTTTTTCTTCCTTCAGGTTGAAAGATTGGAATCTCAATAGTTACTACAGTCAGTACCTTAAATAATTCCATTAGTCCTATCTCTGGAGAAATTACATAAGATTGGACTAATGATGTATCAAACAATGAGATCCTAGTTTGTAGCAATCTTCCTACCACTAAAGCCCAGCAGGAAAGACCTATTTTATTGTATATGATAAAGATGACAGATTCCCAGGTGTCAAGCAAGTTACCAGCTTGCTAGTAGTAGGGTAAATCCTGGTGACAAATTCACAATATTATGCACATCCTTTCATTTTTCCTTAAGGCTTGTCAGACTGCTGCCAATAACTGAGAAAAAGAGGGTTGGGTTGAGCTATTCAGAAGAAAAGATAATAGGATGTTGCCACAATCTTTGCAACATTAAATCTTTGAGTAAACATCCCAACCTGAGGTCAGGTGGGAAAAAACAAAACCAAAGAGAATTAATTATTAGCTGCTTGTCTTCAAAAATTCACACACTGATTAGTCATTGTTTCCTAACAATTTGAATGGTTGTCACAGAAGTGCATGGGCAAACAGTGAAAGTATGTTACAACAGTGCACAGAAGAAATGGTCACCAGTGAATATAATGGTAAACTGCAACTCCTGTATGAATTTTCGTTCAACTGATGCATCTGGCAAGTGAGAAGAATGATATGAAACCAGCATGCATATTTTAGGAATACAAAATCAATAAAAGGGTAAAGTGAAATAAAAAATTATGTGTAAAATCCAAAATAGATTGAAAACTATCAAGTAAAATTCATAGACACTATTTATGAACCTGATATTCTTCTATTACAAGATGACACCCTTAGTGGATGAGGAGAAATCCATGCACGTTGTATACCTGGACTTCAGTAAAGCATTTGACACAACCTCCTACAGCATCTCATGGAGATACTGACTGCTCATCACTTGGATGGGTACACTCTTCTCTGGGTAAAAAAAACGGCTGGATGGCTGGATCCAGAGAGTGGTGCCGAATGGAGTTACATCCAGCTGGCAGCCAGTCAGGAGTGTTCTCCTCCAGGGCTCAGTATTGAGGTCAGTCCTGTTTAACATCTTTATGAATGATCTGGATGAGGGGATTGAGTGCCCCCAAAGCACGTTTGCTGCCAACACCAAGTGAGAAACTGGAAAAATTATTACTGGCTCAAAAAAACGGAAGTGTGTATGTCTGTGTGGGTCTGTGTGTCTGTGCGTGTGTGTGTCTGTGTGTTTGTGTGTTCCCTGTTCCCCCCCACATATTTCAGTTGTTGTGACCCAGTAATAATTTTGTCCAGTCTTACAGGATAGGAGTATTTATCTGCAGGAGGGAAGGAAGGCTCTGCAGAGGAATCTGGGCAATCTGAATCAGTGGGCTGAAGCCAACTGCAAGAGGTTCAATGTGGTGCAGTGCCAGGTCCTGCACTTGGGACACAACAACCCATACAGGCTGGGGGCAGAGTGCCTGGAAAGCTACTCAGAGGAAAAGGATCTGTGGTGTTTGTCAGCAACTAGCTGAACACGATCCAAGGTATGCCCAGGTGGCCAAGAAGGCCGATGGCCTCCTGGCTTGTATCAGAAATAGTGTGGCCAGCAGGACCAGGGCAGTGATTGTCCCCTTGTACTGAGCACTGGTAAGGCCATACCTTGAGTGCTGTGTTCAATTCTGGACCACTCTCTATAAGGAAGATATTGAGGTGCTGGAGTGTGTCCAAAAACAATGGACTTGTACCTCCACAGAGAAAATTAACAAGCTATTAAAAAAGTATCAGAATAGAAGCTGATATTCTTGGACATTTTAGAGATGTTGATAGTGACTAAATATGCATTTGGTCCAACTGTGTTATCATCTACTTAATATCTTACTTAATTTCTTATCTTAATATCATCTACTTAAAATCACTGTGGATGCAAAATCATTCATTTAAACCAGATTTTTATATCCGACAGTTTGTCTTTTTGAAGCAGAATTTCCTGAGTCAGGTGTATAAATAAATTAATTAATAAAAAATGAAAAAGATCTTGAAAACTTAATACATTGCTAACTATAGTTGGCTATACATTTTTCTTTCTCAAATACATTGCAGATACTGTGATCTAAATGTTGATTTGCCTTCAGCATATTACTTTGCAGGAAATGGTATGTAATTGCTATGCAGATCATTCTCTTTATACTGCTAGTAGTGGTTTGCTTCCAGAAGGGACAAATGTCTTAAGATTCATTTTAAAAATACAACATATATTCTTATGAGTCACTGGTTCTTTTCTGACATAATTTAAATTTAAAAGAGTAAAATAAATTCCACAGCTAATCAATAACAAGATTGAGTTTAGAAAATAAATGATATTGTGTTAAAGTAAAAACAAGACACTCCATCACAATAATTTGCATATATTATCAATCATTTGAGTACACTTCATTTGGTATTCTGTGAGACAGCTTTGAACAGAACAGGACAGAACAGAACAGAACAGAACAGAATGTCCTCTGCACTCTCATAATTTTTTTTTTTTTTTTAACTATGTAATGTTATGAAAATATTCAATATTGAAATCAGACCCTTTTTTTCTTCTGTCACAATCAGATGATTAAATATATAAAAGCTTAAAATGCTGTGTAACATTATCTTGAACTGCAGTACATAGATGATGGGATTTGAAGATGTGTGTTGCAGGCATTTTCAAAGAGGTGTAATAGAACTGCAAGCAACTACTCTGTTGACTCGGCTTTGGAATGAAGTTTAGATGGCTGAAGATGTCGAAAAAGCTGAGAACAGAAAAAACGCTGATCATATTTATGCTGAATAGCAACTGAATAACAAAGTGATGAAAGTTGCAGGTAGCACCATCAGGAAGGGCTAGATCTCACAGGTCCAAAGGCAAGTTATGAGAAACAGCCAGACCCCACAGACAAATGGAGAGTAATACAGGGGAATCCTTGCAGAATATGATCTTGCAAGGAAGGCAGTGCCTAGGCAACAATATCAGTAACATTGTGCAAGGTTGAGACTGTCTACATACTGGTATGAAAATGGGTTATTACCACCATTTGGAGGTACCTTTCCAGCTTGGAGAAATGGACAAGCAGGCATCTCAGAAAGTTTATCAAGAGGGATGTGCTAAGTCCTGCAGCTGAGAAGGAATAACTCTATATGCCTATACATGCTGGAGTCTTATTAGCAGTGAAACAATGTGGAGAAGAGGACCTGGCAGTGCTGCTGCACACCAAGCCGAATATGAACATGTAGTGCATCCTTGCAGATAAAAAAAACCAAACAGCCTCCTGGATGGCGTGAGGAAGCAACCACCAGGTTGAAGGAGTGATCCTTCTACTCTGCTCCACATGAGAATCATCTGGGGTGCAGGGGTGCTGAGTCCGGTGCTAGGATCCCCATTATAAGATGGACATGAAGATACAGAACTGAGTCCAGCAAAAAGCCACAAAGATGGTCAGTAGATTGGGGAACCTCTCATAGGAAGAGAGACTGAGAAAGATAGGACTGTTCAGCTTGAAGTGGAGAAGGCTAAGAGGAGATTTTGCCAATGTGTTTAAATGCCTTACATGAGGGTCTAAAGGAAATGAAGTCAGACTCTGCTCAGTGGTGCTCAGTAACATGACAAGTCAGTGGATGCAAATGAAAATGCATTTTCCTTCAAACATAAAAAAACACTTCTACTGTGACAGTGCTCAAACACTGGAACAAGCTGCACAGAGTGTGAGTTCTCCCTCCTTGGAGATATTCACAACATGATTGGATGAGCCCTGAGCAACCTGTTCTAGCTGACTAGGTGGGATAACAGGAGCTCCAGAGGGGCCTTCAAAGCTTAACTATTCCATGGTCCTGTAAGTTTATGAAATATCAAATTTCCATACAGATGTAACAAAACATGTGACAAATGGGGAGAAAATACAGATTGGATGTTTATCTGGAAGGACAGCAGGACAGAGAAAAGGAGGTAAGCAAGTAGGAGGGCTTTTGGAGGGGCAAGGGCTGCAGTTCAAGTGGTTTGTATTTCCAGGTTGCCTGGAGTTACTATCAAAGCCTTGCCTGGGTCACCCTGGCTGAGGTCAAACAATAAACTAAACCCATTATAGTTGGTAACACATAGGAGAGGGGCTGGCTTGAAAACAAGAGGAAGACTTTTTCTAAAAAGAGACAAGGAGAAAAGTATTTTCTAACATGGAAGAACTGAGACTCTTTTTGCATTTCAAAGCCACACAGGACTGTATATCAAGAAAACTTTATTTTTGGACTTTGCTTTAGGTTTACCTGTAAAAGCTTATCCAAAAAAAAAAAAGTAGATCAGAGCAGTAGAACAATTAATGGGTTTTGTGGCAAGTCCCACTCTTTTTCTGGTGTGAGAGAATCCACCTGTATCAAAAGCATGGTAGAGGAGAGTGGTAGCAGCAACTGGATGTGAAAAAAACTTCCTACCATACTATCCTAGGGATGAAAGCCTCTGTGTTGTTTGGCTTTGGTTGGTGGGGTTTTTTGTTTGTTTGTTGTTTTTTTTTTTTTTAATTTTTCTCTAAGAAACTTCAAAGATAAAATGAGTAGTTAATCCTTCCTGAAAATGTGTTAATGAGGGCTCCAGGCTTTTTCCCTTTCTTTTAGCAGTGCTTCAGTCAACACCAAGAATGTAGCAGAGAACACGTTAAAGAGCTGTTAGAAAATTGATTCATACAAGAAGTCTGGACAGTTAGGAAGCCTTTCAGGGTCAGATTACCTAATTAAGAGTTGAAGAGATTTTTGATCTCACTACTCTTTTATAAAGGGACAAAATCAAAAAACATAGATTTTTTCCAAGTGTTTGTGAATTTGTGAACCTTGTAAAACTCCATTGCTTCAAGGACAACTGGGCTTTAATGAGTTGGTAGTTTAAGATTTAGGAAGCTTCTGTTTATTGTGCTCATCCCTGAACTGTAATTATTGAGTCATGGGGTACATTAGGATGAACTCTTGGGCACTCTGGGTTGGTTGCACATGTTATTTTGGCTTTTGCAACTCTCTATAATCCTGGAGTCACAAAAAATTATTCGCCTAAGCAGAAGATTATGACTAAGAGACTGAATGATGTCCTCAAATTTTCAGATTCAGTTTAGGTGACGGGAAGCTTTATTTAGAATATTCATTTGTGGAGCTCAGATGGCTGTATTTGAAGCAGCCTTTTGTGTGTTCCTGTGTCTACCTACACAGTTTATTGAAGATAAATGAAAGGAATTAAAAGAGTGGCTCAAAGTGCTTATTGGTGTTGTCAGATGTGAATTTTAAGCAAGGAGAAATGCTCTTGAAAATTAAGATACTAAAATAGATCAAACGAGGAAAAAAGCCACAGGAAAGCTAAGTAAATTTTTATGCAAATTGATGGGCCCAATTAAAACTATCAGACTTCATTATATTTCTGCAAGCACATGTTACAGCTTCTCTACCTATACAGGGATATTAGCTATGTGACTCAATTCTTTGCTATGCAGATGGAAAGAGCAGTTCTCTAGAGGAAACCTACCAATTCTGGAGAACATTAGCATTCAGGGCTATTTTGGCAGAAAGCTTTGAGTAATGAAAATTTAATATACGCAAGTTATATACATATGCACTGTTTATACACATACATATATGAAATGGTATATGCATACATAATAATGTAACTAGAAATATAAAACTTTATTAGATAGTTTGAATGTGAAATTTTTAGAATAGAAAAGGTTTTTCTATCTAAAGAACAGAGAAAGAAATGAATTACAGCTTGCCTAGGCTGTGATTTGCATAGAAAGTTGTGTCTTTTATAGAAAGATATTTGTAGTTTCAAACTTTCCAAATTGGTCACCTGATCTCAGTAGAAGACTACTAATTCAGAAAGAGAATCAGTTTAAATCTCCATCTTGAGACTGCCAAATGTCAATTTTTTTAGAGAAAAGACTGTGTCTTGCTATGTCTGTCAATGTCAGTGCCTTTGCTCCTTGCTCAGCTGAGGCACACCGACTTCAGGGCCTCCACTGGGTTGTGTACACCTTCAGCTATCAGCCAGAACCTGGGACTGGGCCACAGGCTTCTAAGGGATGACACAGGAGTTGACATTTACTTAAGTTATTTAATTTAGGTCTTGTGTATGGCTGATATGACTAGATGCCAGAGATCAAAGAAGATCTGAATAACTTCTACTTCATAATCATTCCCCTGGAAACTATTCACCAATTTTGAGGCTGTATATACGGAGGCCTTATGAAAAATCCCAGTATACTACAGCCATCTATATTATAGTAAGTACTTAGTAGATAGCAATCATAGCAAAACTCAGCTATGCATAATTAGTCATATCAAGCTATTTTTTAACTCCTTTAGTACTTGGTAGAATTTTTCTTTCAATAATGCTTCATGTTCCTTAAATTCAGCCACTAATTCTTATGACTGTCAAACGCCTCAGTGAGGCTTTATAGAGCAACATGGAAAGTTTTGCACTTTATTAGCTTCAAAGAAACAGTCACTATATACAGCACCAGTGGGTGTTGTTCCTCTTAGTTGCAGTATAAAGAACTTGGCTGTACCTGTTTGCTTTAATGGATACATCTGTTCCTTTTTGGCCTATAAATTTCAATGTCATCCTAATGACGAACTCAGATGCAAGCTGTGTTTTAAAGTGATAGTGCATGACAAGTTTATGCAATTTAACAGCAGATTTCATTCTTTATAACTGCTTTTGAGAAAATTGTTTTTGTCATGGTGACATGCCATATACCATTTAGCTGTTCTATTTTTAACCCTGTTAAAACCTTACAATTTTAAAGATGATTTCATCTTTCAGCAAAGTGAAAATACTCCATTTGAGAGATTGTTCTCCCATCATTGAGCAAAACTTTTTAAATATGTCTGCTAAGGGGCATTATCCAATGGCAAGGAATACATTTTATTTTACTTATAATGCTTAGTAGAAGTTGATGATTTTATATCACATTCATTGAACTTATTTTGTCCCACACATTTAGGTTCTGCTAAAAAGACAACACATTTCTATTCTTGAAAGAATATTCTTCTTCAGTTAGAGATGGAATTTAAAGCATCAGTGAGAAGTAACATTGCACTGTAAGAGGAAAGTCTTTCCCCATCTTCACAGCCCAAACAGGGGCTCATCTTTTACCAGATCAGCTCATAGACTTATAGTCCAAGCCTGGATTTTGAAGTCTGAGAAAGATTAATGACTGCTTCTTTTCATAATTTCTCTGCTTAAACATATTATCAAGATTACCAGTGAACACACCTAAAGCCCCACACTCTTTCAATTTGCATTTAGATAGATGAAAACTCAATTGACTAATTTTTAAATGTTTTTCAAGTTCTGTAACTGTGGAAGGGGTTAATATAGCTATAGGAATAAAGGGAATTCAAGTGTTCATAAAAAAGAATAAAAGAGAAACATCAGGGTCTGTACAGAACTTCTCTGTTAAAAGTCTGAAGAGCTAGGAGGTTTTGTAAATTACAGGGGTCTCATGCTTCAGAAATATTGAGATAATTATAATCAAATGTTTCATTGCTGTGTTCAGCAGGGGAGTGGTAGCCACCAAAGGAGTTGGGCCATCTATATATTTGTGGAAGAGGGAAGGAAAAAAAAAGGAATATCTTTATGAAGACAGTTGAATTCTAATTTGGACTATTAGATAATATCTTTGCATCTGGTATGAAGTTCTTACTAAATGATAGACGATTCACTTAAACCAGACTTTTTACAGACAGTCATTAATGGCATTTTTCTCACTTTTTGGGTTCCTGTGTTGAAGTTCAGAACCATGAATACTAGACAAATTGAAAAGCCTGAGAAAAAAAGTTTTGCTGGAATATATACTGTTAAATCATGTGGGAAATTAGCTACTAGTGGTCTCATTCAGAATGCCTAGAATTAATGGAAGTATTTGGCTGAAATAACTCTATGCATCAGTTCTTCACTTAAAAAATAACACTGGTAATTTCTTTTTGTTTCACAGGATTCAAATTTTCACTGTGCAGATTACGGAAACACGTGAAGAAAAATTTGTGCACTAAGATGGTACAAAAAAAAAGGGTTTTATGCTTCAATAAGTAACCCTCCCCACCCCTTAAAATTTTACATTTAATTTTAAGTTAAACTAGAAATACCTAAAATTGAATGCCTTTTAGAAATAGACTACCATCTTCTGAAAATGTTGAAATAGAATTTTTTAGTATTTTATCTTTTTTCCATTTATTTTCAGGAAAAATAGTCCAGTTAATTTTAAGCATATTACAATGAAATTTGGTAGAATGAAATATTGAACAGAAATTTTTCACTGTTGTCTATATTAGCATTCTAAAATATGAAGGCCTCAGAGGAAATCAGCATTTTTTATTTAAATAAAGATTTAAGCAGGCAATAGTAAATACTACTTTCAGTAACATTCTGAAACTCAGAATAAAATAACAAAAGGTGAATGGCATATCTATTTCTTGGACTTGGTCAGATTTGTTCACTGTATAAGCAAAGAAAATTGACACAGTTTTCAGTCTACCTTAATAAGCTCTCCAGCAGAGGGGTGGTCCTGTGCAGGGCCTGGAGTTGGACTTTGATGATTCTTAAGGTCCCTTCAAGCTCAGGATATTCTATTTTTTTCATTATACCTTTTAAGTGGGGTGTAAGTGTGCTTGTGCCTATTTGTGTGATTACAGCAATACCTAAAAAGGGACTGACAAAAAATAAAAGTTGTCATCTAAGTCATCCATTGATTAAATGATACCGAACAGTGTTTTATACCTCTTATATGCTTTATAATTCTTCTAGTCCCTATTTTAAGTTTAACAATTTTTACTAGGACCATGTGTTTGTTATAGCAATTTTTTACCTTTGAATTTACATACAATCCACTTGCATTTAAAGAAAACCTGTTCAGTTATTTTTTTGTTCTTGTTGTTGTTTGTAAAACAACTTTTATTGACCTGTTTCTGGAATTTCAGTTATTTTTCTGCATACATGCAAATCAGTGTCTTTTGAATTGAAACAGATATAGTAAATGTATAAGAAATTAAACTGTTTTTACAGATAAAGAATAGAGCTGTTTACAAAGCACTATGTGTAGGAAAATTCCACAGTGATAATACAGAAATGTGAAAGTTTCCCAAGAAGAGTGGATTTTTTTTTTTTAAACAACTAAATCATTCATTTGATATGGTAATTTTAGGAAGAGGTATTTTCCTGGTAAATCTGAAATTGCAAGATAAAGAAAATAATTTTTTTCTTCCTTATGCCTTACAAGGATACATAAATGCTGAAGCAATCAATATATTGCACTGTCACATAAAACTAGGGTAACTTGATATAGAGCTCATTATGCTAGGATGAAGGGATTCTATTTAGTTACTTTCCTAGTAAATTCAATGAGCTTCTTGGAGGTGTTTATTTTTAAACTAACTGGGTCCAAGGATTTCTGTAAATTAAAAATAGTTCTCTGTGGGGCAGCCTTCAGATATCCAGCTTCTATATTCAGTTCTGCTGCCTTTGTTTGTGCTGAAAGACACAATTAAAATTCCTGTGCAGTAAAATGCTTCTCAGTATTCTTGATAAAGGAAGATTCATCTATTTGAGTCACAAAAACATAAATAAATAACTAGACCCTGTATTTGCATGTGTTTGTAGAGATTCAATTTGACTTTTAGATACCTTGGTTGAGATGTTCAATATTAATAGGTACTCGATTCAAAGATTAAGCTTTGAGCTCTAGCGAACAACGGGGGATGGGGGCGGGAGCAGGCAGCTGGATAGCACTTAGTTACCACCTGGGGTTATACCATGACATTCTGGAAAGTAATTTCTTGAAACATTTTCTAAACAAAGTGTCAGATAAACTTTCAGACCACCTAATATACTGAATTTACTTGCTTTCCTATCCTGAAAACCACATTTATTCCTATTCAAGAGGAATAACCCGTAGTTCATTACACTAGGATGGGTGCTTGCAAATGCAGTGAAATGAACAGGATCACAGTTTCAACTCTCGCTAAACATTTTTCTTTTTTCTCCCCAAAGTGTTCAAGCAAAAGGAAGATATACTTTCCTTTTTATTCCCTTTTTTCCACTGGGAATTGTTGGCTAGGTAGTGCAAACCCAGTGAGCTCCTTTTCTTTTTTTTGGAAATAAATTCCCTTCTGGGACTTAAGATACTGAAAATAGCAGCATGGGAGACTGCTATCTATTTCCCACTGTAGACTCTTTAGTGAAAATTAAAGACACACAATAAAGTAGCAACGCTCCCCCCTTCACAACCCTCAAATAGAGATATTTCAGAATACATTTTTTTTTTCTGGTGAAAAGATGTGGCTCTACCTACAGAGAAGAAATATAGTCCTTTGTTATTGAAGCCACATGCCTTTTAGTTACCCACTCACTGTATGAACAGTCACCAGACTTATTTCCTAAGTAATTCAGAGGCTGAGTTGACAGCTTCTTTTTTTCTTCAAGGTATGTGTTGTACTGCAGAGATACAAGGACATAATTTTTTGTAAGTCTGTCTATAATCAAAAGCAGTGTTAAATAACTTTCTATTCCACTTAAGATATTATAAAGGTTGTAATGAGAAGTGATGTCACACTTAATTGAGTGAATCCTGATATTTGAAAAAAAAAGTCGTTTTGTTTCCCTTCTCCTCCCTAAAATAAATATTAAAATGTTCAGCAAAGATAATACATATTTTCATATTAGAAACTTCATAGGATTTGCATTTTACTAGCTCAATTTCATGCCCTTAAATACCTTGGAAAATGAATTGATGAATATACTTAAATGCCAAACTCATCACTAGGCCTGTCAGTTCCTGAGAGAAGCATCTATAGTATCTACAGAAGCATAAGCTGGTATGACTAGAGAGATTTTCCAATTCACCTTGGATATGTCCTCTTATGTTGATAGTTACATGAATAGCCAACAGCGCTTTTATGTGGATGATAAATGACTTACATATAAAACTGTGCCAGTTATGTATCTTCTACCTACTATAAATGAAATACTAGGCAAGTCTTCAAGATGTTGGTTTTTTTTTTTTCATTTGAAGTTTCATAAAACTGTTTTACTGACAACTGAAAGTGCAGCCACACTGTAAATGCAAATTTGCATTTATCACAGAAACAGAGGTTTTATCAGCTCAAGGTCATATTAAAGGTTGCTCATCTTCTTTTATCATATTTCAGAGTGTATGAAGGCTTATATGATTAAACGTTAATGAAGAATTATATTTGGAACTAAAATAATAGCAGTCATTATATAACAAAATATTTATCCAAAATGGTGCTGTTTTTTGGTTATATATGAGGATATGATACTGAAATTTCTCCCTACCTTCAAAATTTGATTTTTCACCAGAATTCAGAACTTCTTTTCAAAATGTTCTTAGTGTGAATAAAATACAATTCAATACATTCCTATTTAATCTCTCAAATAAAATACTAATTAATCTAAATTTTCATAGAACTTCAGGTGTGTAAACTAAATTCTAACATTTTCTGAAACTTCTTCATAACTCTAGTTATCATTTATGTCCATGAGTTTAGGCAGTCATCTCAAAAATCTATTTTAGACCAATTTCTAAAATCATGGAAATATTACGATATCATCGTGTGAGACTTTTGTATGCTAAAACCCTCAAACCTCCTTTACAGTGTTAAGTTTGGCTCAGTAGAGGTTCATGTGGTAGACTAGAGTTACTTAAATAGGGAAAGACAGCATTAGGAAAGCATTTAGATAAAGTCATTCATAAGAAGTAGCAGCATGCATCTCTGCGAAGACTTTTGAAATATGAGCAATGATTGTGGCACTATATGCTTCAGAACATGTTCACTTTCTGGTCAGTTGAATAATGTCGTCTATATCAGCAAAAATCAGGGAATGAAAAGATAAACACATAAAAGGAATTCTCTATTGGGGATTTTCCTCAAGAAGTAAAAAAATGTTAGTATTTCACAAAGTATTGCACTACATTAACTATTTGAACTGTAAATTGTTTCGTGTGTCAGAACTGGGTAGCAGAGGGAAACATACAAACCAATTGGAAATAAAACTGTTGCTACTGTTCACCAGGTTAAGATCATCATCCTAAGTAGGGAATAATACAGTTTATATTCTTAGAAATAAAACATCTACAGATTGCCCCAACATAATGTTGTTGAAATATTACCATTTGTCTCTAATGAAGTGAAGGTGTAAGAGTTTTTTTGGTTAAAAATAAATAAAGAATAGGTAATATTCACCTTGCTAATCTGATAATGCATTTTATAAATACTTGGAAACTGCTTTCCTTCAGGCCATAATAGTTTCCTAACAGAAAGGGATATTTTCTAAGCAGAAAGGATGATTTCCTGCTTGAAAATAAGTCAGCAGTTCAGTGAAGGATCCTACTGTTTTCAAGTCAGACTCTTAGGCTGAACTTTTTTGTGATTAAATAGGTTTCCTTTGCACTCAGTTTTGATGAAGTAAGTTGGTTTCTTTTTCTTTTCCTCTTCTCCTACTTTGATCTCAAAAACATTATAAACTAAAAAATATGACTTTTAATTCAAAATGTATATATGGAAGAAAAAGCTATCTGATATTTTTTACATCAAACTCACAGTGATTTTCCTTTTTTTTTTAACCAGAGGACTTTATGTTACCTGAACTATTTCTACTCTACATCTTTTCATTGCATATTAAAAGAGACCAGGAAGAAGGTGTCACGCCAGAAAATATGTTCCTGTCACAAAAAGAGGAACTCCTTGTAATTTAAAGGCTACCTAAATTTCAATCGGTAATTGCAGAAAAAAATTAAAATATATGAGCACTGTTAAAGAAATCCCAATGACACAACAGCAAAAATAATTGTTTGAATTTTGCACTATAGTGTTCTGGAAGTCAGATAACATCTAAAAATATCTGAGTTTTGAAACGAAGTAATTACCACCAAAAAAATTCCATGAAACTCTCTGGAATAGGGTGAGGTGCTGGAGGTGTATGAGAAGATCATTGCTTCAGAGCTTTGTAGCTTTCAGGGACAGTCACTTACAGTGGGACAAACTCTCCATCTTGATTAACATGTGTGGTAGTGTGCAGAGCACCGGCGACATCCTGCTGGCCTGGCCACTCACCGCTCTGCATTCTACCTATCCCTCCCCTGTTCACCCAGGACTGGCCAGATGTCACAGGCCCATCATTTGCCTATTGGCTTGTCACTCGCCTTGCCTACCACGGACAGAGGGCATAAAGGACCGAGGCGAGAGGGGGGCTGGGCCAGAGCTGCCACGTTCTTCACCACACACCTTGTCATCCGCTTTCCCTCCGTGAGGGAGAATAAAGAGACGCTGATAAAAGGCAACTTGTGCGTCTGTCTTTACCTGCAAGCAGCAGCCACCTCCCGGCCCAGGATCGAAGCCCCCGGAGTAAGGGGGCTACTGAGGGCGGGGTTCGGTGGCCTGGAGGAGCCAATAGAGGAAACAGAAAAGCTACAAACATGGACTTTGTCAAAATCAGCAATATAAAAACACAATTTTGAGCCGTCAGTGGTGGTAACTGATAAGATCTCAGGAGATGAAACTGCAAAGCTCTAGTTATGTCCCTGATGATTTTTTCAACAATTTTTGTTGCCAACATTCAAATGATTTCTAGTATTGAAACTTCTACTTGTTTCTTCGATACAAGGTAGAGCACTTAGCAAAAAAAAAAAAAAAAAAAAAAAAAAA
>VZTJ01000491.1:229752-245621 GCA_013397795.1 Orthonyx spaldingii | reverse complement strand
ATTTTTCTTTCATTTTCTTTTTCTAAAAAAGGAATCAGCATAAATTTATATTTGAATATATTTTTATCCTTTTATCTTTTTTTTCCAGTTAGATGTATTTCTTTTGCTAAAAGTGTTTAAGAATTATTTTTTTTTATCTAAGGTGTTAGATCTTTTGACGTGTGTAAGATTTTGCAATGAATATTAATACTTATCTTCCTGAGAAAATACATATCTTGTGGTAATTCTGAATCCGTGTAATGAAGATTTTGAGAGATGGCTTTTTTTTTTTGCGATACATTCTCTGTTTTATCTTTTCCAAATTGGAGTAAGGACATCAGCAGTTTCATCTTCTAAGTCTTTTAGCATCAGATGTTTATCTTGGGACAGCCTTTGACTATGCTCAAGCTCAGTCACATCCAATCATCAGCCTTTATCATCAGGGCTTCAACACATCTGACACAGACCTTGATTTCCCAGGTGATGCTCAAGATACGACAAGATTTCAAATAAACAGAAAACAAGCTGCAACAGCATGTGAATGAGAAAGCTAGCTCCCTTGACAAAGACTCATGAATACTTTAGAGAACAGAAAGTGCAGGTTGTTATTATATTTTTCTTAGAGAGTCTCAAGCATAATTCTTTTAATGACAGTTTGGAAAAGATTTTTTTCTCATTCTGCAATGACATAGGGAAATATAAACTGAATTTCTGCAGGGGTGCATAAACCAGTTCCAATGCACTGGGCTATAATGAAGAAGCTTCATTTTCAATTCATCAGATACCTTCATCCAAGCAAATCTTCTTTTAGTAAATTCAGTAAATATGCTGATTTATAGTCAGTGCAGTAGTAATTCATATTTTAATATTAATTCATACAGTTTGTACTCATCAACAATGCTGGAATACATTTACCAGAGATGCCCCTGAAAAGATAAGCTTGTTGAACAACTTTGCAGGCACACAGGTTATCTTTCTGGAGAGTACATACTCCCACTTAGTTATATATTTTCAGAGAGAAGAGGGAAAGGGATATGTTCCCAGATTTTTGCTTTATGCAAAGATTGTTTTGAATGTTGTTCAGTGATTATCATCAGAATTTTCCTTTGTAAGATTTATTTGACTTCCTAATCTAGCCTGTGTAAGTAAGGGATGGATTTCCCATAAGAATTAACTATGTCTGCACTTGCAAACATGTGCAACTAGGCAGCTTACAAAGCAAGGTGCAACAGGCACTTGTATCTTTAATATCTCAGTGCAAAAATTCATACTGGATATTCTACATTGAACAAAAAATGGGTGACAGAAGTGTATCCTGATCTTGAAACACTAATGAAGAATTTTAATCCTTCAAGTTCCAAGTAACCAAAGTATACTAGATTATTCTAATGTCTCTTACTCCACAGTTATTAAAAACGTTTTTCACAAAATACAAGAAAAATGTATTGAACTAAAAATTCAACTCCTTCTAAATGTTTCAAGTAAAAAAAAAAATAATAAAGAAAACATTAAGAAAACGAAATTGTTAACAAAATTCCTCCAGATGCTTAAATCTGATTTTAAACTCCACAACACAATGTTATGGATTAGATTCATAGAATAAGCTCAGACAAGGAACAGTCCCTTAATCTGAAATTTTGTGCTCTGCTTAATTCTCAGTTTTCACCTGCAAAAGTCTTATTGAGACAAAGACTCTCATGCAGAAAATATGTAGGGCGTTTTTACCTATGAAAGTACTTTTAGAGAGATGTTCACAATTTTTTCTGCAGACACTGATGAAAATATTATAAGTGGAATTATGGATCCAAGTAGCCTACAAAGAAGTCAAGAGTCCTAGTAGTGTGGAAGAGCTCAGAAATGAAATGTTGACGAAATTAAGCACAGAAAGAATGTAAAAATAATGTACAGAAGGTATAATATTCTCATTTTAATGCATCTAATAATGTTTTTGACCAGACTATTGCTATTCATGAATGACATCCTGAAGTTATCAAAGAGCATTCTATGAAAATACTCTTGGTGTTGAAAAACCTGCTAACTACACAATATAGAATATCAATCTACTCAGGGGTATTTCATGGAAATATGAATATTGTTGGCTGAAGGGATTCTGGAGCAGGACCTTGCTGTGACTTGTTAATATTCTCATTAAAAAATAAAAAAAAAAAAATTGGTTTTGCTTTCCTCCCCATGACATTCTTTCTTAGTCCTTAAATATTGGACAATATTGTTGGAATGATATTGTTGGGCTGGATTAATCTTCTATCTAACCCAGTACATCCATTTTTACATCTTATGGAAATTGAAATCAAGATTACTAAATTTTATGTTTTGCATTTGATGGAAAAAGATGAGCTGCACTTCTCCATTCTACCTAATTTTGTAAAAGGGTTTTCTTCAGAGGTTTCTTCAAGGAGAAATGTGAATAAAAGAGAAACAATACCATTTTTCCTAATAAGCCTTTTCTTCAAATTTTCTTTTATAAACTGTAGAAAGCAGTTTAAGGAATGTGCTAGATATGTATATAAAGCTTTGATTGTGCCTGTCTCCATAGAGCACCTGGACAAGTGCAGATTTTCTGGAAAGCATAGAAGTGACAAAGGTAACCTGATCCTCAAAGTTTAGGGGTGTTTTTCAGCCATAGACCTATTGAGCTGTAGGAGGACAAAAGAACTTGGTACATTGTTTACTCTGTCTGTTCTGTAGGAAAATGAGGGCATTTCCATAGATTTCTAAAATTTGCTTTTTTTTCACAGAGAAAAATAAAAAAAAATAAGTATCTGTATATGTATCTGCTATAATCCATTGATAGTGTCTGTAGAGATTTCCTAAAATTAGCAGTAAACCTAGAGCTTTGAAAATTTTCCACTTTTATCCTATTATTCATAACTAATCAATTTAAAATTATTTTAGCTATACTTAGAAAAATATTTTAGTTATCCATCTAATTAAGACAATATTCTAAACACATGGTAGCATAAGTGGCAGCACAAGTGGTATTTCTATGCAATTCTCATTTATGCTCATCTTAAAATACTGAATTTTAGTATTTTTTTCCTTTATTATCATATATATCATTCTAGTAACATATAGAAAAAATAGTATTTTTTCAAGACTCTTCTCAAAAACATTCATCAATAACTTAATTAATTTGACAACACAGAGACGGTAATAAATGATGTATTTAATTTATTCTTGCTAAATGGCTAATGCTCTTGTAGGTCCAAAATAACCCAAAATAGCCCAGGGCTCTGAGGGAACAGCTGGTCCTTACTGTCCCTGTCCAGCCCACTCAGAGCTTCTCCCCACCCCTGCTCATGGCCCAGGACTCCGTTTCAGCCCAGCCATCCATCTCTTCCCTCAACAATATTTCAGGAAAGTTGGTCTTGGTCTCCAATCCCATTTCCTCTCGCCCCTGGCTGGCCCCAGGCCCTGGATCATCACTTGCTGTGCCTGGGGACATCAATGCCCCTGTTACCAGAAGCCAGCTCTGCCTGCTGTTGGTTTTATTTTTTAAGGTATGGTATTAACAACTGAGATTAACTCAGTGGATGAGATCATGGTGCTAATAGTGCCATGGTTGCAGGCTGGACTTTTTTTTCCAATGTCTAGTTAGCCTGATATTATACAAGACTAAAATAAAGCAAGTATTTTCCTATGGCATTCTTATACCCCTTGTCAGGTCATGCACAATGGAAAGGAAAAAGATCTAAGTAGTAAAGTTTCAAAAATAAAAATTCCCATTCAGAATTCTGGATAATTTTCTGAATGAATGATTGAATGATTCAAATATCATGTTGTTTTTTGTTAGCATGGTTTTTGAACTATGAAAGTCTCAGGAAATTAATACTAGCAGCTACAATGCATCATTACACACTTATTCCCATTTCAGAAACAAAAGAGGAAGTATTTTTCAACATTGTCATATATCTAGCTTGTCAAATATGCAGCATTTTTTTCAAATGTATCTTAATTAATATTTGCATATGTAGAGAGTCGAGCATCTAATCCAAAGCTCATCAGAATTGTTCAGTCAAGGACTATCAATATTTTTGAAGATATTTTTTCCAAAATTAAAATGTACATGCAGAAAACTGTTTTTCAGTCTCCATAAGACTTTATCAAGGGGAGTTAAATGGTTTTGAAAAAATCAGGTGATGTAAAGTTTATGGCCACATATAAGAAATCTGGTCCTTAATAACCATAAAATAACAAAATTTAATAGTTGACCAAAATGTATTTTACTTTTTATGGATTTTTTTAGACTAACAAAAATCTGTTAGGATACAATATCACCTTGACTAGAAGAATAGTGACTGATTTTCTTAATGTTTTATATTGTTAGCTTGAAGCGTCACTGATTTAATTGAAAATGATTAGTACAAAATCTGTTTACAAACACGTAAAAGTAGGGCTTAAATGGCCCTTTATAATACTAAGGAAAATGCAGGCATTTATTAATCTGAAAGATAATGCTGAGTATTACTCATTGGTGCTGTCACAAAACAGTCAACCTAATGGAACATTCTAGAAATAACATATTGCTATATGACTGAAATTGTTACAAAAAATGGTTAAATTCTTGCTGTTCAATCATAGTGCAGATATTGCTGCTAAATCATGAAAAAACACTGGTAATAACAGCCATTCAGGTCCATCAGATAAATAGATTGTATGTTACTTCTAAAAATTACTCCTTTCAAGCCTTTTGAAAGCCATATTTTAGGGGAGGATTTCTTACTCCTTATTAGTGCATAGAAAACCAAAACCAGCATCTATCAACTCATTCAGTGCGTGATGAATTATCAACTCAAACATTACAGTAACAAACACTTATACTTACATTTTCCAAGGGAAATACTTGCAGTGTTCAGTCCCTCAAACTGAGATATTACGTGGAAGTAGAGACCCGCATTTTTCATTAAAGTAGTGAGGAAGAGCAAGGATGAGAATTATGGACACATTATTTGCAAAGTGCTAACCTACATATAATTCCTGTATCTTACATATAATAAAATTTAGTTTGAGTTAAATTTTTATTTGTATTTACCACACCCTTGTAACTTGTTTAAATAATTTAACATGGTATGCTATTCCAGAATTCCTGAAATTATTAAAAAAACCCCAAACAAAACCAAAAAGTCCCCCAAAAACTCGCACAATCAAAAAGGGGAGATCTGGTATTTTGCTCTGCTTATTATGCATGAGTGGAATGCTTGTATGTCACATTTATAAGCCACATTTAGACACCTCTGTCTTTGCAATCTTTATTTGATGCATATCTCTTAAATGATTAGGCTCCTCTCATATTTGTACTCAGACAACGCATATGAAAAGTAGCATTATTATGCCATCATTTGAGATATTAGGTTAAGGATAATATTCTGTATCAGTCTAAAGCATGGGTGATTTTTCACCTTAAGAAAATGTCTTACTTTTCAGCTGCTTGTCAACACAATTATAAAGAGAACTGCTTATTATATTTTTTATATGTATTATTAATGACAACAATAAGAAGAGCAATGTTACCATATTATTGGCTTTATTAGGACAACATCACACATAGTTATTGTGTTGCATGAACTGGCAAACTGCATTCCTGAATTTAATCCTTAAAGGTTTTTATTTTTACCTCATAATTTTGAAAAACTTTGTGTATTTTATTAAGAAAAAAAAAAAATGCAATTAAATCTGGTCCTGTTTCACATTTAAATGGTTAAGCTACTGTTCTTTCAAAAAGCCTGTAAAATTTTAAAGTTCATGTTTATAAATGGCATTCATTGCTATTTTTCTGAGAGATATTAGAAAGAACAGATCATTTTTTACGCTGTTCTCTGAGTTTAGAACAGGCACATTTTTCACATGTAACTGATACACCTCTTTCTGAAAGATTAAATTATATCTGAATATGAAAAACCTAAAGTATTTTGTTTGGTGGTCTTGTAAAAATTCAGTATTTATTTCAGAGATACTGCTTAAAATAACATTGTGTACAAAATAGATTTATGCATCTATATGAAAGAAATATATAGTCAATCTAGATGGATTAGATAAAAAATCTACCTAAATTCCAAGAATAAAATTGTGGGATTAAAATGAGAATTATTTAATTGATTTAAAATATTTATTTAGCTATGTATATTGCTTGTTTCTAAGTAAACTTGAACGCAAATTTTCTGTTTTATTTTACAACCGTGCTTGTCACAAATAATGATAGCTTGCTAGACATTATTTCCAGGAGAGAATAAATTCATAGTATTTAACTTTACAGAATAGACTGAAACAATAGATTAGACTAAATTAGTCCCTGCTCTGCTTCAGGAAAATAATAAAAATATTAGAAACCATTATGATAAGAAGAAAATAAATGTGGCATTCTTTGACTTATTAAATACCTTCAAGCAGAGAGAATTTCCCCTAGAACTGTCAGAATGTTGGAGGATTGAGGACTCAATCCTGATATTTGAATATTTTTCTATATAAAAGAGACAACATTATACTCTGTGAGTCTAGTACCTGGTATGACTTTGGGAAGTTTTGACATCATTCAAAAAGAAGATTGGATGCTCAAGCTCTTCTCTCAAAGTAGTTTACATGAAGTAATCATTCATTTCGATTTACATTCAATGGTTAGACAACCATTGCAGATAGAAAACAGACTTTGTCATTTTGTCCAATACTGTCTTCAGAACATTTCTTTATTGGCTTGTATTTGCTGAAATTAAAAAGCAGTTTATAACAATAGTTGTTTAAAGAGTTCTGTTTTCTGTTTAAAGATTTCTGAGTATGGCAGAGGGTTGAAAGCAATATTTAACTACATTTCATAATTCTGTTTTTTCTTCATTCTTTATTTCTTTTTATTAATTGCAGAGAAACTTTTCAATTTGCCTATGAAGACAGTAAGTAGCTACATTTTGCAAACTGTATGATATCAGATAAGATTCATTACACACAGCTCCAAAGAGATAATTAGAAAGGAAAAGTAATTCTCATGTGTGCATAACTGAGCTAAAGAATGAAAATGCTTTCATTAGCTCTCTGTGCTGTTTTTAGCTGGGGTAGGGTTAATTTTCTTTACAGTTTCTGGTATGGGGCCATGTTTTGGATTTGTGTAGAACACAAGGTTGATAATGCAAAGATATTTTTGTTATTGCTGAGCAAGTCTTACACAGAGCCAAGGTCTTGTCTGCTTTTTGTAATGACACACTGGCAAGAAAGTTGCGGGTGCATGGGAGGCTGGGAGGAGACACAGCCAGGACAGGTGACCCCAATTGACCAGAGGGATATTCCAAACCATAGGACATCATGCTCAGTATGTAAAGTGAGGAGAAGAAGAAGGAAGTAGGAGATTTTTGGAATGATGGCATTTGTCTTCCCAAGTAACACATGATGGGGCCCTGCTCTCATGGAGATGGCTGAACACTTGCCTGCCCGTGGGAAGAGTGAATTAATTCCTTGTTTTTCTTTGCTTATGTATGTGGCCTTTGCATTTTCTATCAAATGTCTTTACCTGAATTAATGAGTTCTTGAGTTTTCATCCTTTCAATCCTCTCACCAGTCCTACTGGTAGGGGAGAGAACAAACAGCAGCTTGGGGCTTGGTTACTGGCTGGAGTGAAACCACAACACTTTGCAATTCAGTCAGCTACCTGAAATATTATTCATGCATACCAGTGGTCACACGATTACCATGCAATGACCTAAATAAGTAATGAAATTACTATGATGCTGTGCACTGGTAATGCATTCTTTGTTTCCTATTTAGGGGCCTTGAGAGTAGCTTGTTGGAAACTGTCATTAAATTGAAATTTTCTTAAGGAACATAAGAAGTCTAAAACATTGCCAGATAGACATTTCTTTATGAATATAGAAAAACATTCCAAATTGCATTAACTCATTAGTATGCTTGTTAACCCCAATATGAATATACAGCAAAGAATTGTTGATTTATCTCGTATATAAAATGAGTTCTGTAATGTTCTGAATTTCATTTTTCACAGTCAAATTCTAAACCTGTAAACTTTAGTTCATTTTTTTATATAAAGAATGCATTTTTTCTTTAGTTTGTTCTACCCATAGATAACATCCCTGGAACAGAGTCACATAACTTGCATGTCCTATCTGGTTTCCAGAGAATACTCTCTTTTTTTCCTCCACAAGTACTCAACTACAAGAGACCTAATAGTCATGGCAGCACACCTAAGAAAGGGAAGGAAGCATCTTTGAATTTTCTTAAGCTAAGGGAAAGAAGATGAACAACAACTGAATTCTTTTTCTGCTTTTTCTGGTAGTTCTGAGGCTGGTTTGGCTTTGTGCCCCTAGGTGCAATCAGCAGTAAGGCTGACTATGAGTTTCCAGTAAATAATGCACATTGGGAGTAGTGTTTCCAGTAAATGTGTTCACACACATGCATATACACAGATATGCAAAGCTACACAGAGCCCCGTGGATTGGCACATGGATGGCACAGCCTTCTCACAAAGCTGAGTTGCATTGACAGCCTGACCTGGTTCCTTCTTTTTCAGCTGATTGGGACTGAAGTCCTGTGCTAGAACATGTTTATATTTATACATAAGTGGGTTCTTCAGCTTGGACGTTTGGTGTGAGAGACTGAACTATTAATGATTAATGACTCAAAATATTTCCCATTTGTGGAGGTCCCAGGGTGCTTTGCTGAGGCCAGGTTTGCATCTCTGAAGGGAGGAGGTGAGTTTTTGGAAGTGTAATGGCTAGTCTACATAAGACAGAGTGGATGAACTGTCATCACCTAGATGTTACAGACCTGGCTTTGAGGCCGATAAGAGGCAAATCCTTCAAGGGGCATGGTGTTTCTTTTAATGCTAATTGTCCTTCCTTACACAATTCTCCCAGTTGCAGAAATCCCACTGTCCCCCTGGGGAAGGTCCAATGGGGCATTACTGGCTTAACTGTGCTGAGAAGCTATCATAAACCCTCAAAGACCTTGAAGCACCCCCCAGACCCATTCCTGAGGCCCTTCTACCAGAGGCTTGCACATGACCCAAAAGCATTGCAACAGATCCAGAGTCTCTTGCAAGAGAGAGTGTAAAACTTCCCCCTCACACACGGAAGGTACCTGGGCATTCCTATCCAGCCTGAGCATATTTTAACCCATTGGATTTTGTGTTTCATGGGCTTCTTCTTCCCCCCACAACAGATCAAGATGGATCAAGGCCATCACTTTGACCAATGGATTTCTATGCTGCAACCATCCAGCCTTGTTGCAGATCCATGGGTGGTGTTTAAGTGTCTTTCTACTCTAATCCTTTTTTTCTCTTTCTTTCTTTTCCTTAAACATTTTATTAAGTAATACTGTCATGCTTTCATATTGCTATATTGCTATTGATAATAATAACCAGAACAGCTACATACCTGCTTTCCATTGAAATCAAATTTTTCTAAAATAAGTGCTATATATATATATATATATTTACAAACAGTAATCATTCAGGGTTGTTTCACTGTAATCCATCCCAAGGGATTTATTAACAAGAACCTGAGTTACTTTTGTCTTCACAGAGGAGGGTCACAGCAGCCAGTCTCCCCAGCAGCTACTCCTATATCCCAATCTGCCCAGCTGGCGGCACCAGGGACATGTGAACCCCTGAGACTGCAGCTCCACCCCAGCTGTTCTTGTCACACACATTTACAAACAAACACAGCTGTTTCCGGGAGCTGGTCCAGATCCGCAGTCTCCCCAGAAGCTGAGACTCAGGCTTGCAGATGCTCAGGTAGCAGCTCTGCTTTATGGTCTCTGCTGTATCTGACTTGCAGAGCCTTTGTCTCCATATCATTTCCCTCCAGATTTCTAGTCTCCCCTCTAGCTGGAATTCAGACCTCTTGTGCCAGCTGCTACTGCTTGAAGTTTGTTTATGAATGACACATTCATACACACACACACACACACAGAATTAAGGTAACCCAAGGAAAAATACACACACCCAGTGTCTCCTGGCTTATGCATTCAGCACAGGGGCAGAGTGGGTACTCATCCCTCTCACATAGGCATGGGGAATGGAAAACTCTTGCCCATGAAACCCTCACAGATGGAGTTTATTTAGAAGAACAAGGAGAGGTTGCACTGGCTTATGCAGACATGGCTGGGCACGAGGACTGACTGCCCCTTGCTCACATCTCACCAGCCCCTTTATCCTCTTTCCTCTGTTTTCCCACTCTTATCCCTCCTTTTACTGCATTTCCTTCCATAACATCCCTAGAAACATCCAATTAGAAGTTTTGCACAGTCCCAGAATACTTTTTTCCAACCTACCCCAGCATACCCTGTGCTTTGTAGTGCAATAATCTGAAGCCTGAAAACGATTTTGGGGAGAATTTGTCTGACTCCTCCAAGTGGATTTCACAGGTGGGCATGGGGCTGATTGTTTCCCCTTTGACAACTGCAGCAGTGGCCAAGTCAGGGTGGTCTGTTTGCACAGCTCGGATTATTGGTGTTCCTCTTCTGTCTTGTCTTTTCCATACCTTTGTGGTTATGGTGAATAGGCTTTAAGTATATAACCTGAGTAGCCACTGAATGCAGTTTTTGAATCACAGGTCTAGTCTTGAGCACCTCAAAATCACTTAAATCAATTTTTCTTGTTTCAGCACCTCTCTGGGGTGTTGGGCATCACTATGGGGAATGGGGTGATTTCCCAGTCTGGCTGAGGAGCGTTTAGATGGATAGATCCTGGTGTTGCTGTACAACACCAGTTTCAGTCCTGACAGTGTCAGCATTGCTTACCACCTCCTAGTAAAGACCACAGACCAGGCTCTTATCTGCCCAATCTAAGCACTCCATGCCAGCTAAATTGTCAGTGCTGTAGAAAGCAGACCTTTACAGCAAGAAGACCTTTGCAGCAAGCACCCAGGTTTCCTGTTGGAGGAAATGGGACAGGGGACACACTTTGATGGCATCAAGGACAGGCTTTTCCGCCTGAGGTAGTTTTCAGTCACCGACCATAGTTTAGTATTCTGCTACATAGCATGAAGGTAATAAGAGGTTGTAGACTACTTCCTCAATGAAATAATTTTTATGAATAAATACTTTTCTACCTGTAGATGAAAAACTATGCTTTTCCTACCTTTTATAGACTTCGATCATATCTCTTTCCTTTGTGCATGCCTTTGGTGGGGGTTTTTTAAATTGTTTTGTTGTGGGGTTTTTGTGTTAAATGTTTCATTTATTTTACATAAATACCTTTCTGTTGTACATAATGTACTATGTTCTTAAAGCTTCGAAGAATATGATTACTTTGAATAAATATATCTGCTACAATACCATAGGTGTTTCAAGCACTGTGGTGTGCTTAATGGTCATTAAATCAGAAAAAAAATTAAATTGAAAAATAAAAGCAGTCCAGAATATTAAATTTTAGACTTAAAGAAACAGTAATGAATGTTTGCAGAGCAGCATGGAAAGTATGCAGGTCTTGGAATGCCCAGTATAAGTAAGGATGAAAGAGTCTGAATCTGTAGAAACACTTCTACTATATAATGAAAAAAAATGTATTTTTGGTATTTACACCATGCCATTTCTGACTGGACAGTAAATTCTGTGTGATAATATTTCAAAATACCTGGTGGGGTTTTGATCAGTCAATAAAATTGATATGATATTGTATAATTGGAGTGTGAACATGGGTCTAGACCCACAGTGGGACATCACTACCCTGTTGTGTGATTGTACTCAGAAAAGTCAGCTTAATACAGATGTCAGACAGCAGAACAGGAGCAATAAGCTCGTTTTTCTTATAAGAAATTAAAAAAAACTCCAGCAAGTAATATTTTCTGTAATATGGTAGGAAAATATTTCAAGTGTAACATACAGCTAATAAAATAACTGTGAGAAATTACATAAAAGCATCCTCTTCCATTTTCCTTATTCAAACATGCAAATTACTTCTACAACATGAAAAATATGCTAATTCTTTGAAATAAGTGGAAGTAGAAGGAAGAAATAGGTAAGAAATATGAAAACACAAATTCTGTGGGCAGCAACAGAAGTGTAAATGTACTAATCTTCACTGAAATCAAATGTGCTATGGAGGATTTGTATAAGTGGGATAATGACAAAATGGACATAAGAACTTTGCAAAATCAGTAAGTTTTACTTTCAAACTTAATGGTTCAGAGGTTTAAATCTCGTGGAAAATTGAACAGTTGAAACATTAAGGTAAATCTAAGAGCTGGAAAACAGTAATTTTAATTTTTAAAATACTAAAACTCCACCATAAATCGTTAAAAAAATACTATTACCTCTTTCTCCTCCCCACTTTTCCCCTGCTTTCCTCCCTTCTTTTTGCATATTCTAAATGCAGTATAGACCTATTTTAATAAAATGCCAAGGTTTCCTGATCTGATGTACTAGTTATGTCACAGCCAGCCTGGGCAAGCTGGGCTAAAGAACACAGACAAGAGATTCACATTAGATTTCAACCACAGAATGAAGATAAATGGTTTGGTGCATTTAAGAAGAAAGCTCCTGTGGGATGTGAACGTGAAATGCACTGGTGATGAGCATAGCTATGGCCTGTGGTCAATATAAAAAATTGATGGAAAATAAATCTTCATGCTAGCTCTCTTAAGGACACATAATATAGGCTGTGTGATATCAGACCAACTGAAAATGAAGAATTCTCTTGAAAGTGAGCTGTCTAAAGTTATTCTTTTCAGGGAAGACCAAAAATCATGCTGTTATACCCTCTCATAAGCAAATAATAAATCAATCAAATTATATAATGCATATAACTGGGAAAAAATCTATTATGATTTATGCATGAGATGCTAATATAGCAAATTCTGCCATAGGTGTCATGTGCTGAAACACAGGTTCTTTATTACAATCAGAGAATGTGTCTATTTAATACTGTTTTTATACCTGTGTTTGTTGCAAATTGCTGAGTGAGAATAGGAAAATAAAGACTGAATTCGCCTTTCTAGTAGAATCTCCACACAGTTTTTGTTTTGTTGCTGTGCTCTGTTGTGGAGTTTTTTAAGAATATGTGTTAGAATTAAAGATCCTGTAAGGAAATACTATGCAACATGAATTATGGTTGTGTGTATATAAAACTACACTATGCAGAATGACTTTCAAGATGTCAAAGATCTTGGAAATATTTTTTCGAAGTTAATGCTTCTAATTTCTATCCATGAATCATGGACAGCCTCCTGCAATTTCTGAATTATGCCTGCTTAATTAATAGAAGTGGTTTTAGTTTACATTAGTCTAACTCATGATAGACTATAAGCAGGACTGCTCAGCAGGATCTTGTACTTATCTTACAATGAATTTACTATTAAAAGAGATGATTTAAAATAATTATTTGCTTTAAAAAAAAAGGCTGAATAAATAGAGAAATAAAATCTCTTTCCTCTACAGGACCAAATAACTTCAGTGCAGCTCTGTGAAAAACTAATCTAATTACGGTTTTCCTTTAAATCAATTTTTAATTAAGTGCATACAACTATATATATCCAGTATATCTTGCACAGTATCACAGAAAATATCATTTCATATGACAGGTAAATTCATGTATGTTTTGGACTTTTACCTCCATACAGTCTTTATAGTCTTGTTTTTCAATTCTGCCAATTCTCTTTTTCGTTTTTTGATTATTCATTTTTAAACATATTTTTTCAGATTGAACTGTGTCACCTGGAAAGACCTATCAGATAAACCAACAGCTATTTCTTTTCCTGATAAATCCAAGATTCTGCAAATGGAAAGTATTGGCACAGCTTCCGGAACAGTTATTGTAGGTCATGGTTCACAAACTGTGTGTTTGCCTGAAAAAGATTTGAATTAGATTTGGATTCTAAAGAAGTATTTTAAAAGCTGTTTAGGAGAGATGAACCTCACAGTGATCTACAATATTTGATTGATCAATTTCATTATAGATACATATGATATCTTATTATATTTATGAAAATGTACCAAATTTTTTCTCACTCCTAACTTAATAATATCATATTTCTGGTTTATTTCATATGTGCATAATTCTTGACCAAAGTATTTCTTTTCTGTTTTCTTTTCTAAAATTCTCTTTTCTAAAACTTTCTTAAAGTAGAAAAAAAGTAAAACAGAACAGGCCTTAACCTGAGGGAAAGTGTACAGGAAAGTTCTCAAAATCAGAAATCTTATCTGCTGTATATTTTTGTACCTCTGGCAGAATATATTAATAGTAGAAAAATTGTCACTCTTGTGACTTTTGCCAGTCAAAGAAAGTGGCATGCCATCATTCATCTGGGGAGAAAGATGAAATTTAACCTTCATTCCAATCAGGTATGTTTTTACTGCTTTATTTCTACTCGTGTTCCTCTGCAATATTTGCCCCTTTTGACCTTCGGTCATGAGGCTTCTGTCTGCGACTGTAAGTTTTCCTAGATAAAGAATAATGCCTTAAAATCATAACTCTAATTTGTGTTTGCTTAAGCTAGTCTAAGCTAGAATCACCCTTCCAGAGCTAGATTTTGGACACTTGACATGTTCCTTATAAATAACATTTCCACATCCCAGTAATGGCAATGCAAAGACTGGCATCTGAAATTTCAGTTTTCCATGCTCTCAACTCCATACTCTGACTTTCATCTTAAGCCACTATTAATTTACAGCATGTTTGTCTAAAATTTGGCAGTAAACTGGTGCAGCAAGTTCAACAACTGACCGAACATTTCCAGTCTGCTGATATTCAAATTACAGTCTCTGGCAGATTAATAACTGCAGCTAAGCATGACAGCATTACTTCTGTAATCTGCAACTGACATACTGTATAAAAAACCAGTATTTTCTTTAATCATTGGAACTGTCCAGACAATAAGACTGTTAGCTCACTTTTCAAGCATGCATTCTTCTGTATCTTATCCAATCCAGGTACACAGTTCAAAATATAAAATTTACTTTCTGTTTTTATTTTCTATAAGGTGACCTGAAAAACTTTTGAATATGCAAGTACTTAAGGACATACAGCAATGAGATAATAGACCTAACTCTATAACCATTCTAAATCAAATGAAGCCATGTTTTTCAGCATATAAATAATTTCAAAATAGTTTAGAGAAGTTGTTTTGAATGTCCTGGTCAGAATTTGTTGAAATCCTTACATTTCAGTTTCCTGGTCCTTTCCAGTTGAAATACTCTTCTGTGTTTACAAGGAACTGCACAGTAGTATTGCTTGTATCAGTCTTTCAGATTCAGCTGAAAGAATGGTATTGCAAAACAGTTATTTCAACAGGCCTACAAATTCCATTCCCCTTTTTCCCAAGGTACAAACTGTCACTGTTTTACAAACTTTTGCTCTTTGGGAAAATTTTGGAAACACAGGCTTATATTGCTGCTAAAGCATGGACAACAGACACACCCCATACCACCCTGAAGTATCAGCAGGTAGAAAAAATTATGAAAGAACAGAACTGGTATTTCAGCTATAGATCTTTCACCAGAAAGCCAAGCAGCTAGGGTCTTTCCAAAATGGAAGAATCACTTCATTATTTTCTTCTGCAGGGTAATGACAGACCAGGTCCTAATGGTATCTAGTAGTCCATAAGTATGGGAATATTGTCTTTTTATTGATATTCTCTATGAATTTGGATACAGATCAAGAGATAGCTTCTTAGAGGCTGAGAGTTCAAATTTTCACAATGTCTTTGAGGGGACTCTTCAATGACTTTTCAGCTCAGGGAAAAAGAAAAACTAGCAAACTTAAAGCACAAGAAAATCTTTTATATTTTATTTTAAAAGCTATTTAACACTATTTTTTTTTTTTTTTTTGAACTATTTAGGATCACATTTCATAGTAAAGGAAAGGAAAAAGATCTTTATATGAAGAACTTGGAGTTTTGCATTACAAAACACAAAGTACCATATACCTTTCCAAAAGA
>VZTJ01000491.1:132213-229421 GCA_013397795.1 Orthonyx spaldingii | reverse complement strand
GATTCTAAAGAAGTATTTTAAAAGCTGTTTAGGAGAGATGAACCTCACAGTGATCTACAATATTTGATTGATCAATTTCATTATAGATACATATGATATCTTATTATATTTATGAAAATGTACCAAATTTTTTCTCACTCCTAACTTAATAATATCATATTTCTGGTTTATTTCATATGTGCATAATTCTTGACCAAAGTATTTCTTTTCTGTTTTCTTTTCTAAAATTCTCTTTTCTAAAACTTTCTTAAAGTAGAAAAAAAGTAAAACAGAACAGGCCTTAACCTGAGGGAAAGTGTACAGGAAAGTTCTCAAAATCAGAAATCTTATCTGCTGTATATTTTTGTACCTCTGGCAGAATATATTAATAGTAGAAAAATTGTCACTCTTGTGACTTTTGCCAGTCAAAGAAAGTGGCATGCCATCATTCATCTGGGGAGAAAGATGAAATTTAACCTTCATTCCAATCAGGTATGTTTTTACTGCTTTATTTCTACTCGTGTTCCTCTGCAATATTTGCCCCTTTTGACCTTCGGTCATGAGGCTTCTGTCTGCGACTGTAAGTTTTCCTAGATAAAGAATAATGCCTTAAAATCATAACTCTAATTTGTGTTTGCTTAAGCTAGTCTAAGCTAGAATCACCCTTCCAGAGCTAGATTTTGGACACTTGACATGTTCCTTATAAATAACATTTCCACATCCCAGTAATGGCAATGCAAAGACTGGCATCTGAAATTTCAGTTTTCCATGCTCTCAACTCCATACTCTGACTTTCATCTTAAGCCACTATTAATTTACAGCATGTTTGTCTAAAATTTGGCAGTAAACTGGTGCAGCAAGTTCAACAACTGACCGAACATTTCCAGTCTGCTGATATTCAAATTACAGTCTCTGGCAGATTAATAACTGCAGCTAAGCATGACAGCATTACTTCTGTAATCTGCAACTGACATACTGTATAAAAAACCAGTATTTTCTTTAATCATTGGAACTGTCCAGACAATAAGACTGTTAGCTCACTTTTCAAGCATGCATTCTTCTGTATCTTATCCAATCCAGGTACACAGTTCAAAATATAAAATTTACTTTCTGTTTTTATTTTCTATAAGGTGACCTGAAAAACTTTTGAATATGCAAGTACTTAAGGACATACAGCAATGAGATAATAGACCTAACTCTATAACCATTCTAAATCAAATGAAGCCATGTTTTTCAGCATATAAATAATTTCAAAATAGTTTAGAGAAGTTGTTTTGAATGTCCTGGTCAGAATTTGTTGAAATCCTTACATTTCAGTTTCCTGGTCCTTTCCAGTTGAAATACTCTTCTGTGTTTACAAGGAACTGCACAGTAGTATTGCTTGTATCAGTCTTTCAGATTCAGCTGAAAGAATGGTATTGCAAAACAGTTATTTCAACAGGCCTACAAATTCCATTCCCCTTTTTCCCAAGGTACAAACTGTCACTGTTTTACAAACTTTTGCTCTTTGGGAAAATTTTGGAAACACAGGCTTATATTGCTGCTAAAGCATGGACAACAGACACACCCCATACCACCCTGAAGTATCAGCAGGTAGAAAAAATTATGAAAGAACAGAACTGGTATTTCAGCTATAGATCTTTCACCAGAAAGCCAAGCAGCTAGGGTCTTTCCAAAATGGAAGAATCACTTCATTATTTTCTTCTGCAGGGTAATGACAGACCAGGTCCTAATGGTATCTAGTAGTCCATAAGTATGGGAATATTGTCTTTTTATTGATATTCTCTATGAATTTGGATACAGATCAAGAGATAGCTTCTTAGAGGCTGAGAGTTCAAATTTTCACAATGTCTTTGAGGGGACTCTTCAATGACTTTTCAGCTCAGGGAAAAAGAAAAACTAGCAAACTTAAAGCACAAGAAAATCTTTTATATTTTATTTTAAAAGCTATTTAACACTATTTTTTTTTTTTTTTTTGAACTATTTAGGATCACATTTCAGAGTAAAGGAAAGGAAAAAGATCTTTATATGAAGAACTTGGAGTTTTGCATTACAAAACACAAAGTACCATATACCTTTCCAAAAGAACCTAGACTTGTTCATCATAAAGCATCTCGCAAACAAACAAATTAAAATTACATGGGGAAATGATATTCTGAATTTTGCTTGTTTGTGTACATTTTTTTTCCTATATGAAAAGAATTTATATATAAATCCATTGGTGAATTTTTGCTTTTGGGGTCATTTCTGGAGAATTTCTCCTTACTGTTATGATATGATAGTGCAACATATAATATCCTTGGTCAAATTTCATCATAGGAAAGAAGGACAGCCATTATATGTTTAAGAAAGCACAAAATCTATCCCAATTATTTTTGTATGATGTAGTATTGGTAACAATTGGAATATCTATTAATCACATGGAATTTAAAAATTATTCTTCAAAGCAAGAGCTGTAAGATAAATAGGACTTCATTCAAAATGTCTTTAAAATACTTCCGTGATGAATTTTAATCATCAAAATGAACAACTCTTTGGTTTAAAATTGCTGAGAAGTCAACACATTTTATTTGGGAAGGATAGGTAAGACAAATGTGACTGAATAACTCTGTTTTAGGAAAATGAACTATGAAGTTTAAATTTTTATAGGAATTAATTTATTTAAAATATATAGCTGAAATTAATGAAAAAATGGAAAATTACACCATGATAGGTTGGAAAAATCAGGGGGTTTAGATAATATGCAAAGAGATTTTAAACTATTTTTTCCATTCTAATTTTAAATTGTTACGGAAAAATATTCAATAAGTTATTTTAAGTCACTATCTAAATTTCTCGTATTCATATCAATGCATTGGACTGAGATCAGTTGGGAAAAGTATGTTGCTGGAGTCAAGAAAGAGACTGTGCAAACTATCTTTATATTATACTAAACCCATAAAACTGCATAATATGATCTACCTTGTTCTGCAGGGTCTTTAGAGGCTGGTGGATGAAATTTCTAGAGCAAAATTATTAGATACTGCAATCGTTTCCAATAATGTCTTTATCCAAAGGTGTTAGGTGAAAATGAGATCTGGTTTGTAAAGTGTACAACTGAAATTACATGCTATTAATAACATATTGCAGCTAACTGTGGAGTTACAGGATGACAGTAGCAGAGCAACAGGCCTTGGAAGCCAAAGTGACCTTCTGTCTCTGGTCTGGAAGAAACCCTGGGACACGTGAAAAACATCCTGGTCACAGGGGAAGTAGAAAGAGTGCATTGTGTGCCTATGAACTGTTGGACCTGTCAGAAGTGAGAAACACCGTTTGCTACCTTAAAAGATCTTGTTTACCTGTTGCCATGAAAGGTAATGCTGTGAAACAGGATGATTGATTGGGGCACACTGTGGTGTAGAGTTATTTCCTTATTTGTACAATAGTATACAAGGAATTATTACTGTGTAATAAATGTATTTGCACACCACCATCTTGAGAAGTCCATGCCTTTGAAATCACCACAGCTAACCACAATCTATAATACAGCTTATATTTTCTTTTGATATAACAGAATTTTATAAATATATAGATAAACATGCATATATATATATAAAAAAAATCTACTTATATTTCCATATATGTATTATATATATATACATATATATATATGCTTATAATTTTTGTTTTACCAGTATGGCCAGAATTCTGACATGCAGAAAGGAAGGAAAAAATTTCCTATACAAAGACCTTTATGATTTCTTTTTGCTTACTTTTCCCTCAATGAAAATTAAGTTTTTTTCTCAACCCATGGATATTAGTTGGGTTTTTGTTTTTTTATTCTCCTCCCAAATCCTTTGGGATGTGGGGTGAAGTAAGTGAGTATCTGTGTGGTATTTAGTTGCCAGCTGGGGTTAAACCATGAGCAATTCTTATATTTTGAAGACTCAACCTTCTGTAGAGAATCCCTATAATCTAATATTTCTCAACATTCTTCCTTGTATTGAAAGCTATTCTCAGAAATAGGATGAGCACTTGAGGGGAACGGTAGAGGCTGCCTTGACTAAATGAAGTTTGAAGTGGAAGCAGGTGTAAAAGGAAGTAATTTTAGTGAAAGCTTCAGCTTGGATAGATTTTTTTTTAACCACTGAGTGTTGTTAATCTTGAAGATCTATGGAGTACTTAGCGAGGCCTACTGTATTATCAGAACTTGCCTGGTAGTTACCTTGTTGACTTTGGAAATATTATTCACTTGACATACTTGATGCTATGAAGGATGCTGTACCCCGTAAACTCACCTTTTCTGCTGGAGACAATTTTTTTCATGTTCGGAATATTTTATACTCATCATGTCTAGGCATGCTGTAAACATATTTCAAAACCGATGGTCTCATCACCTTTATTCAATTCCCACTCTTCAAGGGAAAAATATATATTTAGACAGAGTCAATGTATCCCAAAAATTCAAACTAAATAGTTTATTTTCCACTAATTTTAAAATTTTTGAATTCCCAAGTCCCTGAGAGTTTTGTTCTCTCTACTTTTAAGCTCATAAACGAGAACTTGTTGTTGGTTCTACTTGTGTAAGCCATTTTAATGCTCTTTAGCTTTAATTTCACTGTACAGCACAACTTTTTATTCCTAGAATTTGAAGGCCATTATTACTGCTATTTGGGTCTTCTACGTGAAATGGAGACACATTTCAGCAGACTGGTTTCTCCATGTCTCGACTAACCCATCAGGTTTTAAAATTCTTTCTATGTGCTTTCCCTTTATGAAGAGATTTATACTTTTTACCGACAGTAGTTCTTTTTCCAGAAATAAATCTACTTGTTCTGTCTTCCTCCAGAAAGACCCCAGAGGTTTGGGATAAAAACCTTTCTTGGTAAGTGAAAAGTGTTAAGTCCCTGCAGTCTGAGAGCACCCTGCTCGCAAAACCATGAGGACCTTTGGTTTTACTGTTACTGTTTATAATCATTTTTTATAGTCAGGCATTGTTATGAATGGATGTTAAGGGGTTTAAATAAGTCTTTACCTCTGCCCAGACCTAGGGCAGTAGACCGTAACTTACTGAGGTGGCCTGCACCCCAAAACCCACTCTCATTTGCAAGTTCTTTAATAATGGTTGATTTGGTCTATTATAGAATTAATTATTTATTTAATAGACACAAAGCTAACAGACATAAGACTCAAAATCAGACTATTACTACACAGGAAAAAACATTAATAGTTAAATATACAGTGCATGATAGGGTACCATCCTTCAACACTGCTAGCAACGAAAATAGTATAGATTAGGATTCAATGTATCTTACCATTCAATTGTTGATGGAGCACACATAGGAAACCTTTCCCTCAATTTCCAGAAAAGTAACCACCAAGATGCGTAAAAACTTCAGGGAGATGTCATCTCGCACGTTCCCAGGGAGCATATAACAGACTTTCTTGTGGGGACTGTTAGACCCACATAGTAAGGGGCCCAGGGGACCCAACGGGGTGGGAGAACCCCTGAGATAACCTCAAGGTATGGGAAGAAATAACTTCCCCCCAGGATGCTTCGTTCTACTATGTTAATATATTTTGAGTTCTCCATTCTGGTTGGCCCCTGCCTTCACCTAGAAGGAACCTCCTTCTCCATTTCCCCATTGGCCCCCTAACCCCAGTCCCACCTATGCCCTGCCCCCAGGACCTTTCCCCCAACCCCATATAAAACCCAGGTTCTCTGTCCGCAGTTTGTCTTTAGTCTGAGATCCCTACACATGCAGACTTTGAAAATAAAGCTCCTATGTAGAATCTCTCAACTAAGGAACCTTGCTGCCTCTTTCATTGCTGCTTTATTAGAGAAGTTAATCTGCTGTCGTGTGTCCTGAAAGGTGCTTGCTCCACCTTGAGTCCCGAAGCCGGAAGGGTCTGTAGCCAGCTACCTGCTGTGGACTGCCACTTTGCCCTGGACTCTGTAGCTGCTAGCTGCAGGTCTAGAGCGGCTTAGCCGAGTCCAGGCGTGGTGCGGGCAAGAACCCCCAGAAAGCCAGGCATCCAGTACCTCTCCCAAAAAGAGGACAGCAACACTTTCTGACTCCGTGAATGTTTGTAGGATTTTTTATAGTGTAAAGCAGGCCTCTTGGTCACTGAAATTTAATTTTTATCTCTCTCCACATCTGCTGTCCAGACTAAGGTGTTGATTCTTGGCAGACTTTTTGTCGCCAGGAGATGATCCCTGCTGGGCCTTTTCCACCTGGGTTATCTCTCCCATCTGCAACTGTCACCTGTGGTGAGGAGAGGGGAATATGTCCTGCCACAGGCATCTGATGTTTGCTATGTATATATTTAAGGATCTGATCATGGATTTTATGTCAAAAACCTTCACAATTTTTGTGTTCTTTATATATCAGCTCAAAAGAATATAATTTTAGAAAGATAGTTTGGAAAACACACTCTATGTAAACTACTTTGTTATAATTTGCAATTATTGTCAGAACACTTCTAAGCGAGAGCAAAATCTGCAATAAAAATATTGTCTTCATGTTTTTCCAATGCTAAAGAGTATATATATCAAGTAAAATATATTTTTCAAGTAGTGATTATAACTAATTTATGTATGATACATTAGAAATGTTATCATTCTGTGTTCTGTTTAATAGGATTTATTTTATATCACATATTAAAGAGTATTTACTACCATGGATGGACATAACAAGGAACATAGGATAAAGTGAAAAGCATTGCCATTTCTAAAAGTATTTTAGAAACCTATAAAGGTTTTTACAGAATCTAATGTAAATCATTTTTTGTATTGCAATCATTTATTGTATTGCAACTGGAAATTCATTTTCATTTCCAGATTGACTTTTTTTTTTTTTAATGAAGAATTTTATATGCTTATATTAAAGATTTATGGGTTATTATAAATAATATCAGGATCCTGTTAATAGTTACATATTTAAAATTAAATTATAAAGATACATACTTCCAGACCTAGAGATTGGTAGCAGGTTAGCTTTTGCACAATTTGCAAGGATGAATACAGAGTCTAGCTCAATTCGCACTGGGTCAGATTTTATTGAGTGGGCTTATGTCTCGAGGGAGGAACAATATTAGTATTATCAAAGAATATACAAACTTGTCTTTTGTTTTTAAATATACATCTTATTTACCTGAGAGTTAGATTCTTTCTAAGGGAGGAAATAATCATTGAGTAAAGATGAATCATTTTGCCTGACAGAGGTTATAGAAAGATACATCTATTGAATTTCAACTTCCGTTTGACTAGTTTTGTATAAACATTTGAAAATATTAGAGTAAGATATTTAAAAACTTAATTAAGATGATTATTAGTTAGTGTTGGGGTTATACTAGTACATTTCATGTTATCAGAGCTGCATGATCCCTAAAGATTAATGCATACAGTATTTTCAGTAGTGCTATAAGACTTATAGACCAGATCCATATCTTATAAACAGATAATTCTTATCTCTCCCTGCTTCTAAAAATGGACAATGTTTTCTCCATCTAATAGTTCAAACTTGAAGAAAAATCTTGTTGAACATCTGAAACAAATAAGTTTTTTCTTTGATACAGAGCAGCTATAATGTACACTTTGCCATCACAAAATGAAACACAATAAGAAGATAGTAAACAACAATAAAAATATTTATATTAAAATATTTTCAGATATTTTTACAAAATGCATCATTTATTGCTATAACCCATTATCTTGTAAGTAAAGTCCAGGCTCACTAAAAGTCATTTTGTCAAAATCCTACTAGATACTTTTTCCCTTCTTGCAAATTGATACAAGTATCCTAGCAATTTTTCTTGTCATGGAGTGTGAATAGTAAATTAATACTCATAAGAAATGCTCTAGGGAGCAGCAGAGTATGAGAATGGCAGGAACATAATGTATCAAGAATAAATTTCACATCATAAAATTTTACTTATATAGCTGAGCTATGTGATGTTACAGCAAGCTTAGCTAGACTTACTGTACATATTGAGAATAGGACCTAAATTACAGAATCATGGAATGTGTAAGGTTGAAAGGGACCACTGGTGGAGACATCGGGTTCAATAGGATGGTGTCCACATTGTTCTTCAATATCTCCAGTGAGGAAGACTCCACAACCCTTCCAGGAAACCTGTTCCAGTGCATGGTCACACACACAGTAAGAAAGTTGTTCTTCATATTCAGGTGAAAATTTCTGTGTATCAGTGTTCGCCTATTGGCTCTTGTCCTACTGCTTGGCTCCACCATTATTTGGCAAAAGTCTGATTTCTTCTGTTTTTTTAGTTCTAATGAGTCACACAAACTTCTATTTAAACAGAAATAACCAATTAATTTATCAAATAGCCTATAAAAGTGAATTCCCTGTAGAACTGCTCTTTGCCCTCTTCCACTGCCAACCTTCCCCAAACCACTTTTATATAGGTTTGCTTGTTGAAGTTTCTTGCTTGGAGAACTCATCATCTTTATTTTTTCCCTTTGTGACCTACAGATCCTTTCCCTCTTCTCTCTTGTTGGTTTATATATCTGCTGCTTCATCACAAAAATGGACAATGTGAAATTTACAGATAATTGCACTGTTTAATGTATTTTCACATTATTTTGCTAAAAGAGATCACTTCAAGCTTTTAAGCACTTTCTTGTGTATGCTCAAGAAACTCTGCTGAATTTAACAGCTTGTAAACATACAGCAGACAACATAACAAGCCAATAAACATATGAACAAACCTTTATTGCCGCATATATCTAACTTGGCAAAATGAGCAACAACTCATATCCTTCAGTTACAACAGGTTTTTTCTACTTTTAGGACAAACATATTTTATAAACACAAATTAGCAACTATATAAAATATATTTATTCCCAAGACATATAAAAGATTACTTTATGAGGTCCTGAGTGATATACTTCAATTGTATTACAATATTTTTTTCAGCTACAGATTACCTCCTTCCTCCATCTTGATAATTAGATCAAGTTTCCAGCAAAGTGCACTGAGGAAACAATCCTTCTTTGAGATTAAAATTAGTTATGACTTAAAGAAGTAACATTGAAATTTTTCAGAGAGGTCAACTTTCTAAATCTTTGAATTAAATACAATCTTTCAGATGTGTTAAGGTGTCCAGATATTTTTCAAAAATGAAATATGTCCTTAAAACCAGAAATTATTCTTGATCCGTTTCTATAGTCCATATTTATTGATGGTTTTTGTTAGGTTTTCACTCTTTAATTTATCAGTTTGCATAGAGAATTAGAATCTCAGAAGAAAAAGACTGATGATTAAGTGTGAATGTCAAAGCTAAGAGGCAAAATTTTTTTTACTATACTTGAATAAATTTTCTTTGGCAACTGCTATTTGAAACTGTAATGTACCAGAGAATATAAATATCACAATGTCCTGTTTTCTTAAGCATATAGTAGAAATTTACTTTGACTTTCATATGGAGAGGCAAACTGTCTTAACGCATCCTACCTATGAGGTTCTTATGACCATATGATGTATACTCTATGCAAATAATCCTCTAAAAACATTTGAATTTTGAAATACTGTTGGAAACTACAACAAATGATCAGTTTTGACACTCGTTTAACAGTATTGGATTTGAGTGACAAGGTTTTGGTAGTGGAGGAGCTTCACGGGGTGGCTTCTGGCTTGCCCTGTGACTGACAGAGCCAACCCCAGGTGGCTCTAAGATGTACCCTCTACAGCCAAGGCCAAGCCCAAGCCCATCAGCGATGGTGGGAGCACCTCTGGCATAATGTATTTAAGAAGGTTGTAAAACTGTTGCACAACAGAAACTGGGAGAGAGGAGTGAGATTATGTGAGAGAAACAGCCCAACTGACACCAAGACCAGTGAAGTGAAGGTGCTCCAGGCGCCAGAGTGGAGATTCCACTGCAGCCCTGAGTGTAGAAAACCCATGGCATAGGCAGCTGTGCTCCTGCAGCCCATGGAGGTTCACAGTGGAGCAGAGATCTGCCTGCAGCCTGTGTAGGACCCCATGCTGGAGCTGGTGAATGCCTGAAACAGACTGTGACTCTGTAAGAAGCCCAGACTGGCATAAGAAATGCCTAAAATCTAAAACATGCATCACTAAAATCCTGAAGGAATTAAGATACAGCTTCATAGGACAAATTGAGGGTCCTGAAACCAAAGTTCTAATTAATTTCATATCCCCAAATTCCAAAGGTGTAAATGGCAATGCCTAAGCATCTAAATATGGTGGCAAACTCACAACTTCTGTGACTTCTGCAAAAAGTAATAATCCTGCCATGTATTAAGGAGAGCAGAGGTAATATTTTAAAGACACAGTAACAGTATGTTTCATGTGACCTGGGGGAACAGTATATGTTAAACAACAGTAGATTGCAGATCTCCCATCACTATTTACTTGCTCCATCACCCTGAAATAATAACCTTCATCTTTGTTCTTCAGCATTTGTAAGCAGTGCTCTGTCTGAACTAAAATTCAGTGCTGAAGACAGCAAATTAGCTATTGTTAGGTGAGCAAAAAAACTTTGCTCGCATAAGGCATTGCAGTGCTTTTTGTATGGGGGAAGACAAATTAAATTATAATACAGTACAAATGCTATGGGCGAATTTCCTTGCATGTTAGTTTCTGAAATGCAAATTTTGATTATAATTGACAACACTATAACTACTCAACTATCGTTCTCCCTCTAACATTGATTCAGATGACACTTGTTTTAAATTTTTTTTTTTACTTGTCTGAAAAGATACTATTTCATCCTTTGTTACATATGCTCCATGAATTCCTGGCACTAAATTAATGAGTTGTTTGTAATGTCAGCTGGAGATGAGAAGCTACAAAGTCAAGTGGAATCCTGTGAAGACAAATCTCATGATGCTCTGGCAACTTTGAAGTCCTGTCTTTCTTGAATCCTTGAAGCAATATTAGTGACTAAAGAGTTGGTCATGGCATTAATTTATTGCAAAACCCCTATGCACACACACATATACACATGTTTAACTTGCATTCAAAAATGTTAAATTGTGCTTTCAGCTTTCCAATTTGTTTCTTATAAAAGTTCTATAAATGACACAAATTTGTACTAAGACATGTTGAAAATAGAAGTTTTATTCCCTTAATTTCTATTGCTGTTTTACCTAGAAATTTTTTATGTATAATATTGAATTTTGGTAGCCGGACAAGTTATGGTATATTCACATGCATATGAAATGCTTCAAAAAAACCACACACATACCACTTTATAATCTTTGTCAAATTTCTTTACTTTGGAATTCAATGTGTATATCATGCAAATATTTATAAAATATTGAAGGATTTAAATAAAAATAGTAGTTTTCTGATATAGTTTCTGAATCAAAAAGAAAAGTATAAAAGTTGTCTATTTTTCTAGCTGATTTGGTGCAACTTCTATATCTTTTCCAGCAATTTTTTCTTTTCCTATTTTATCCCAAGATCATAGTTATGGAATACTGGCAAAATAAAAACTTGGGATTTATCGCTGTCCCTGGGGGGGTGTGGGGCGGGTGGAACTTCTGCGTTCACAAGGAGGGTCTTGGAGATTCCGAAAGACCCCGCTGGCCAGTACTGCCGGGTACTGAGCAGATAATTCTGTCCTCTACCCCAGCCGATGTTCTGGCGAGTATCCACCTCCCCCAGGTAGATGGCTAAAGCATTACCAGGGTGAATCAGAGGGCTCAGTCACATGGAGTTCCAGAGCACTTTATTCCTGAAGGGGTCCAGTGGCGAAAGAGAGCGAATGGCCTTGGGAGACCCTTGTTATAGGGTCTGGCCCGGGGACAATGGCACAGGGGAGGAGAGGGAGGCGGGGGGATACAGAGAGAGCAAATGATAAGGTAGGGGGACAGGTTGCAATTAACATATCCAGGTAAGGTTACACAGGGAGAAACCACTTCGTTTTCCAGGGGGTGGTCTCACACAGCTGAGTTATCCCACCAATGTTCCGGGGTGGGCTGAGCAACCCCGACAGGGATTAAACAAGTTTCCAGAACAAAAAGGCACTTTGGAAAGCACTATGGAAAGCACTTTGTTCTATCTGTCGGATTGTACCTCAAATTCACATTGCAGTTTTTCTTGTAAGATGTCCCCCTACAAGAAGGATATTTGTAGTTCTGATTGTGTTTTATGTTCAAGTGACAGAAATTATCTCACTTTTATCCAGTGTACTGCAGTCTTCAAGATTTTATTACAATAAGTGTAAGTAACCAGTAGGTAGTTTCTAAGCTGATATCAGAAAATACTTTACATCTGTATCTGTAATTAAGTTAGCACTCATAAATCTGTCTCTTCCTCTATCACGAAAATTCTGCAAATCATTTAAGTAAATGAAAGCCATATGCATCATGGAAAAAGAAAAAGTACATAAAAACTGGGGAACAGGTGAAATAGATGAAGAAATTAAAGTATTCAGCACTTCAGAAATGCCTAAGAATTGGAAATTGAACTTAAAAGTTTGAGTTCTCTATAGACTCTTGAAGAAATCTCAGGTATACCTCTAGGTCACCAAAAAATTTTCAGGGACTGAGGAAAATCTCAAGAGATGAAGTGATCTCCGTACTATCTCTACATCCTTAATTGCATTATGTCAGAAAACTGCTGATAAAAAACCTCACTCAACACAGTATACATGGTACCAGAAAGATGCACCAGTATTAGTGGTTCCTACTAAGAATGAATGATACCCCTACATTTAATCAGTTTTGTTTATTACTCATTTTATGCTAAAACTTCTCTAACAGTGCCCAGACAGAGGTCTGGATCCCTGTGATTTTATCTACATGTAGATGTAGAGGTTTAAACAAACAAAGGAAAAGATTACTGCAACAATTTAGATACAGTGAGTAAGAAGAATAAAATAAATTCTTTCTACTAAAAGACTTGCTCATGTTGAATAACTTATTTAAAAAAAAAAAAGTACAGTAATTTATTTTTTTTTCTGATTCCTTTCCTCCTGTTCTCTGAAGGTAGGGAAAAAAACCCAAGTGTTTGAACCTGATTTTTAATTAAAAAATACTCTGTTTGATTATAGCCAGAGATAATAATTCAGATATTTCTCTATTGTCTATCTCTATTCTCCCCCCACCCATACTTTCTGGACCCTTCTTTTCATTAAATATTTCAAGTGTTTGATTAAATATTTCAAGTGTCTGTTAGCAGTTCTGCAGTTTGTCTTTTATCAGTATGTCAATGAATTACTTTAATCAATACGCTTTAAAAAATTCCCCTTTTTTCATTTTCTCTGTCTATTGGCTATTGCTTATCAGCAAAGCTAAGAGAATTATCCTTTCTGACAGTCATTATAGATTTAGGGCTTCTTTTGGCAGTTGCCTTCAGAGCATATCCAGCTACTCCAATGTGGAGTTCTCCATGGGCTGCAGTGTGAATCTAGTCTGATGTGCCCTCTCCGTGGGTTAAAAGGGAACCCCATCACCACGGTATTCTCCAGAGGCTGCACACCAATCCCTGCTCTGGCACCTGCAGCACCCTCTTCCCTCTTTCTTTCCTGATGTGGTTTTGTTCAAGTCCCTCACGTTTCTCACTTCTCTCTCCCACTTACCACTCTAGCACTATTTATCCTTTCTTTAATTTTCTCGCGGGGGATTACCAGCACCATTCAGCTTTGGTGCAGTGTGTCTAGTCCATCTTGGGCACAGCTGAAATTTTCTCCATCTGGCACGTATGTTTCTGGTCTCTTCTCAATAGTCTCAATAGTTTCCAGTCTCCTTTCACAGAAGCCACTGCTGCAGCCAGACCACTACCAAAACTTTGTTATGTAAACCCAGTGCAACCCCAAGTACAACAGAGTTTTGGTACTGCTGTTTTACAGGTCTAGACCTTTATAACAATGCTTTTTTTATTCTTTTCATAATGTCATTTTTAATTGCCTATAAATAAATTAAATAATAACTCTCTGCCGAACCTTAACCTGAAGCAGATAAATTCTTTTGTTGTCTTTTTCATTAATATTCACTGTTGCTGGATTGGGGACTGGATTTATTTTTGTGATATCTACTGAAGTTCCAAGTTGACAGGTTTTGACATTAGCAAGCCACGAAATTTATACTGAATTCCTTGTCTACTACTTTCCCCCAAAATTCACTAAAATGAATTACATTATCACTTTCCAGCACAGTCACTTGGTTGCAAGATTTCAGCTATACTTTACTAAAAATATGTCATATATCTGGATCTTCATTTTCTCTGTCAAAGTGCTCGTCATTTTTGCCTCCCATGCTTGGTTGCTAAGGCCATGCACAAAGAATGTCTATTAGCAGAATACACAAAGCACACAATATAACTCTGGTTGACATGAAAGTTATATGGGCTTCAGCAAGGTATGAAGCAAATCATCGAGATGCTCCACCTGCACAAGGCACCTTACACACTTTTGCTGGTGTAGCAGCATCAGTCGAAGCAGAAGGTTCAATCACTGTGTGTTCTGGACTCTACTTTTCAACAGTTCTGCAGAGCAGTCAGTTGCCGTCCGCTCTATTGACATGGGTGCTTAGTGATCTGCTTCAACAGCACCTGAATTAAATATTTTGTTCTATTCCTTTTAAAGATATATACTTTTTCCTGCTCTTGTTTTTCCTCTTGCATCCCTGATCTACTAATGATTGCATCTCCATGGGTTCTCTCATAGAATCATAGAATCAGTAAGGTTGGAATAGACCTCCAAGATCATTGAGTCCAATCTTTGACCAAATACCACCATATCCACTAAACCACAGCACCAAGTGCCATGTCCAGTTGTTTCTTGAACACTTCCAGGGATGGTGACTTACTCTCTAGACCCCTCACCACCTTCTTTGCCCTTCTCTGAACATACTCCAGCACCTCAATGTCTTTCCTATGGTGAGGGGCCCAAAACTGGATGTAGGATTTGAGGTGTGGCCTCAAGAATGTTGAGTACAAAGGGGCAATAACTGCCTTGGTCCTGCTGGCCACACTGCTTTTGATATAGGCCAGGGTGCCATTGGCCTTCTTGTCCACTTGAGCACATGCTGGCTCATGTTCAGCCAGCTGTCAAATAGCAGCCCCAGGTCTTTTTCTACTGAGCAGCTTTCCAGCAACTCTTCCCCAGCCTGCAGCATTGCATGGACTTGTTGTGATCAAAGGGTGGGACCCAATATTAGCCTTGCTGAAACTCATACCATTGGCCTTGGCCCATCTATTTAACCTATCCAGATTCCTTTTCAAAGCCTTCCCACCTTTCAACAAGTCAACACTCCTACCAATGTCGTTTCATCTGTAAAATTACAGAGGGTGCAAGTCGATCCCCTCATACAGGTAATTGATGCATATATTAGACAGGACTCTCTCCAATTTTAAGTGTTTCAACCTTTCTGCAGGCCTTCTGATGCCTATTTCTCATAACTCTGCAATTTTATCAGCTGTATGAGCCAAGGTTGCAAAGTTGTGTTTATCAGATCTTAACCTTGGGCCCATAGTATGCAGGCAAATGGATGCCTGGGGCAGGCAGGGAAGGCAGTCAAAAGGTGTCAGACTTGTGCTAACACATCTTATTCTAGTATTCAAGCCTCCTTAGCATGTCCTTGGGAGCCAGACAAGCCTAACCCACTCCTTGTGCTGGTAGAAGGTTATCCCATATATCTTCAATATTGCAGTGCATTGACCTTGGCTGGATGCCAGGCACCCACCAAAGCCTCTCTCCCACTCCCCTCTGCAGCTGGACAGGGGAGAGAAAACATAAGGAAGAGTTCACAGTTTGGGATAAGGACACAGAGAGATCACTCACCAAAAACCATCACAGACAAAACAGATGTGAGTTAGAGATATTAATTGAATTTATTACTAACACAATCAGATCAGGATAATGAGAAGTAAAACAAGGCCTTAAAAACACCTTACCCCCTATCCCTTCCCTCCTTCCCAGCTCTAACTCCCCCCTCAGCGGCTCCAGGAGACAGGGAGTGAAGGTTATGGTCAGTTCATCACTCAATGTTTCTGCCACTGCTCAAAGAGAGGAGTCCTTCCCCTTCTCTAGTGTGGGATCCCTTCAGCTGGAGACAGTTCTCTGTGAACTCCTCCAACGTGAGTCCATCTCATGGGCAATAGTCCTCGAAAAACTGCTGCAACGTGAGTCACTCTTCTTTGGGGTCCAGTCCTTCAAAGACAGGCTGCTCCAGAGTGGGTCCTTAACAGGGTCATGAGTCCTCCCAGGAAACCTGCTCCAGTGTGGGCTCCTCTCTCCCCATGGGTCTGCAGGTCTCCACCAGGAGCCTGCTCCAGCACAGGGCTCCCACGGAGTCACAGCCTCCTCTAAGGCATCCATCTGCTCTGGTGTGGGTCTCCTCCATGGGATGCAGGTGGATCTCTGCACCTCTGTGGTTCTCTGTGGGCTGCAGGGGCTCAACTGCCTCTGCAACTGTCCGTGGCTGCACCACGGACTGCAGAGGAATCTCAGCTCCAGGACCTGGAACATCTTCTTGCTCTCCTTCTCCACTGACCTTGGCGTCTCCAGAGTTGTTCCTCTCACATATTCTGACTCCCCTATTCTCTGGCTACAATTACATCTACACAATAACTTTTCCCTCTTAAATATGTTAACACAGAGGTGTAACCATTTCTAATTGGCCCAGTCTTGGTCTCTCTTGGAGCCGGCTGGCATTGGATCTGCTGGACATAGAGGAAGCTTCTGGCAGCTTCTCACAGAAACCACCCTAGCTGCTCCCGTGATACCAAAACCTGACCACACAAATCAAATACAAATACATAGCAGGAAAGTAGAGAAATTGAGACAGAACTATTAAAAAAATATTGAAAATAAATATTTCTATTTAGCATGTAAAATTAAGCAATTTGTATCTCCATGGTGACTAATTACTACCCTCTATTTGATTGATAACAGATTTACTGTCACAGATATTTTTTAGTTTTATTTGTAACTAATTTTCTGAAACATAAGTATTGCATTCAGACCTTTAATCACTTATTATGAATTTGTAGAGATATAATTTGAAAACAAGCCTTTAAGAGTTTTCTCCTCATTTTAAATTCAGTTAATATATCAGATCTGAAAAACTGCTTTTTTTCTGCATTTGTACTGTTGATTGCAGTAATAATAAAACTAATTGCCTGTAATCCAGTAAAGTATAATTACACCTAGCTTGATTTAGACAAAGATGTAGATATTTCATAATTAGATCACAAGAAGCATTATATGAATAATTCATAAGAAAATATGATTAATGAGATAATTTTGTAGACTTAGTTTAAACAACTATTCCAACTGAGTTATGGACACACTATATGAGATTCACCTTATCTGACTTTACCTGTCTAACAAATAATAATCTAAGTCTAAGTCGGTGTCTTAAGAGTGTCTCTATCACTAATGAAGAGAAGCCAACAACACAGGAAGCAAGGGAAAATACTGGTCAGGTCACTTGTTCAGCTTAAGACAGCATTAATTAGCATACGGAAACACCTACACTGCGAAAGTATTCAGTCAATACCTGGCAGCCAGCATTAAACAACATTCTCCAAAGCCTTTGGAATGTTCATCAAGAACTGGAAAAGTATTACTTGAATGACTTACACAAATCATAAGATTTTTTAGATTCATCAGTTCCACATTTGATAAGTGCTTGCTATCACAATTAAAATTAAGTTAAAGAATCATTGATTAGATAATAAATTTGAATCTGGTAATTGATGTTAGTGATCATAACTTAGTCTCAAAAGGAGCAGTTATTTTAAAGGAGCCTTTGCTTTGATGTAAAGGTGCTTTAAATGAGATATGCAGTTTAAGATATTTTGCTATAAAACTTGCAAAACTCAAGTGTTTATGCACATTTTAATATGAAGTTTTCCTCTGTGTTTAAAGAAATAATGGGTTTGCTTGCTTCTGTTTAAGTTCTAAAGGAAAATAGTTGGAAGATGTGAGGTTTATTTAATTTTAATTTCCAAATAAAGTAGATGACACTAAAATTATTTTAAAGGCAACTAATTTTAAAATTTCTGATCCCTTGATCACATATGGAATCAGTTTCTAATGATCTTGAAAGACGACAGAAGATATGTGAATATGCTTTCTGTGGAAACATAGTAAACATAACATTACGTGCAGATAAGGTAGAAATAACATCTTTTATAGGCAAATGGGTCAGGTGCAGTATTTTGCCTGGAAATTTTGCATTTAAATATGTATGTCTTTAGCATTTTTTTCTCCGTGGATGTAAGAATTAAATTCCTCTCCCACCCCCACAACACATTTCTAATTCCTTTACTCTTTTTTGAATAATTTATTTTTATGTTTTGCTTCATTTAAAAAAATTAAATCAATTAATGCAGTTGAAAGAAAAAACAGGGCTTTTTTTTCAAATGTTGATGAAAACATCTGGGGGGATGATTTGTACTTCTTATAGGAAGAGAATATAAGGTTTTCTGCTTTTGTCATTAGTTATAGATAATCATAAAGTCATCCCGTTTAGAAATTTTTCTTGTTTATTTTACATGGATGTTCAGCTGTTTAGAAAGCCTGAGCAAAAGTAGGTCTGTAATATTCAAATGCAGGGAGAGTGAAGAAAATCTGTTATTACCACTACCGAGCAGAGGGAGCGGGAAGAAGCCTGTAACCTCTTTATAAGTAGCCCTAGAGCTGAAATGGATGAAAGCTTTGAGATGGAATTTGGCATGGAAATAATTCTCATTTAAAAGGAGTACCTTGCTTTCAGACAAAATTGGTTTTGACTTTACCACACTATGAGCTTTTGAATATTGAATACTGACTACAGTTATAAGGTTTTAAACCCCTCTTTCACCTTTTCTCTTCCTTCCCTCAGTACATAAAACTTTCCTTCCATATGAACATTAAAAGTGTAAAATATTTTTACAGCAAACAGTGAAATACCATATATTGTTTTAGATTGGCAGTAAGTCCTGTTTATTTCATAGATATTAAATTGCTGAAACCAGTTCTGATATTTTTGGTTGTTTATTGTTTATTTTGTTACAGCACTTACTATGTATACTATTTTCACTGTCTTCACCATCATCAAGGAATAACTGTCCTTTACCTGAAATCCCTCTTTAGTTCCAAAATCTGTCAATTCTATATCACATGCATCTAATTTGCAGGAGTGTGAACATTCACAAAATTGAAACTCATACCAGTATTACATGGTCTTAACTGCAAGACCTCTTTTCACAATAGACTTTTATTTCTCTCACATAATCCTAGATTGGCTTCCAATTATCCTTCTAAATCAATATAGCTGTTGCAGCAAACTCTAGCAGCCTTGGTTAATCTCATTCATTAAGAATAAAGCACTCCTATTAAGTGATTTCATAACTGATAATGCTCTTGCTATACAGCAGGAAGATAGGTTGGATTCAAATCACAGTTTCAGAGGGCTGAAAAAAGTGACCTTTCTGTTCATTCTTTATTCTATCAGGACTCCTCTGTGTGAATCAGTTAGGAGAAGACAGCATTTACTTTAAGTTTCCCTTTCATGGGAAACTTTAAACTAAAAGTGTGAATGTCTTTCCAATTTGAGGACCTGAGATTACCTCATATTGACTGGATCTGCCGTTTTCCCCTCAATCAGATTTATCATTTCTCAAGAACTTTGAGAACTTTTACTTTAATTGATTACTTCATTTGAAGGCTTCTAGCTTAGCTTTTTGGTAATGCAGTATTGTAGCTGCTGCAGCCACTAAATTATCCGTTACACATTTTGCAGTGTATTTGCTCTTTTCCTTAAAAATGTGTATTTACATTTAATAAATACATATTTAGTTGATTTTAATTAATTTAGCATAATATGCATAAAGATTTAAGTAAGGGCTTTCAAATAGAGACTAAATTAGATGGACTAAATCACAGTACAGAAGTTATACTCAGAATTTCTGTCAATATACAGGATTTTTAAATTAAATTCAAAATATAAAGTCAAACTGACACCTTTATTTTTTTTTCTTTGAAAACCATTACATTTGTAAACAAATGTAGATGTTAGGATATTTTCTAAAAGGATCAAATGCCAATAAAGTCTGAGGCTGAACTTCTGGAGTCTTGTACACAAATAGATGACTGTGGATGATTTAAATTTTTTCCCAGTTTCCCTTCTGTGGTGCTTGTTCAATATGTATTTCTTCAACTGCAAGACAATTAGTGTAGCTAATAACTTGTTAGAAACCTTTTCTTTAAAAGGCATATATACACACAGTTAAGAATAAACTGTAGTTGGACATCCCTCACATCATTGATTTATGACAATAGACTAAAGATTTGGTTTCCTCAGTTCAGTATATAATACTGGGGCAGATAAAAGCAGTTCCACATCTGCTCCTTTCCTCATCTCACTTACCAGGGTAAACAGGTGATGCTTCTCTAGGAAGCATAGGCCCTTACCAGTCCACAAGGAATTCAAGGAGCAGCACAGAGAAACTAACAAATATTTGTCTACTTTTGCTCTCAAGCATCAAGGTTCACAAAAATTTTGGCAATAAGTTTGATTACTCTTTTAAATTAGCCTTATTTGACATAAGAGTTTAATGAATATCCTCTAGGCAAATAGAATTGCCATTGCAACTTCCCTCTCTACTTCCCTAACACATGCTTTCTGTTATTCTTTTTAACTATAAAAATCTGTTAAGAACCAGATCTTCAAGAGCAAGCAGGTGCTTAATTCACTTTGTTGGGTAAGAGAGACACCTAAATGTGCCTGAGGGATCTGATCCAATGCTTCCTTCTTTTCCCTGATTCCTATATTGCATTGCATGCTGTCATTCCAAGACCTTGAAATATGGTGAAATTATAGACATAACTGATACAAAAAATTATAGTTAGATTTTTACATTTAAAATTCCCATAATAGTTTCTATTCTGACATAAACAAATATAGCTTAATGATTTAAACAATTTGATGGGGAAAGGCAATAACTTTCATAAGATTCTCAGTTAAAAGAAACAAACTCTTAAATTAATGGACATATTTTGGCTCAGAGAACTAAAATTGTTTAAGTTTTAATGGTGCCAAGAACTCTAATTAGTCATTACCTTCCCAACATGTCCTACTTAAATACCACATGTTTTATAAACATCAAAAGTCTGAATTTGACTTGCTCTCAGACTTCTGAAAGAACTCTGTAACTATTTTTATACATTTTCGTCTTTGCTAAGAGTGTACTCTGTAAAGTATGGACAGGAAGGCTGTGAAAATAATTGGTAGATTTGTACTGCTAATGCATTAACTGATAGCTGAGTACAGCAAAAATTCATTTTGGATAAGGACTCATGTATTTTTTAAGGTTTTTTTTACCTTTTTTTACCAGCATGTTATACTAAGCCGTTATTCCTTTGTCTCAGTGCTTTACCAACAGGTGTACTTAAAATAGCTCTGTCTAAAGCTAGCTTTCACTCTGTTTGAACCTTAAACCACATATAAAAGTATATACACCTTTCAGTCACTTATTTTAGCAGAGATCAAGTAAAGGCTGTTGTCACTATATTTATTGACAAGGACAGATTTTTTAAAATTATTATTTATATCATGATATCTCTGTCCCCTTTTCCTCAGTTACTTCTATTTTGTAAGACTTGTCATACTTAAAATATACTTATCATACTTCAAGCCATCTGTCTGGAATGATATACTTTCACTTTATGATGATGAATTTAATGTTATATTAAATTATTCATTAACATAGAAATAAAATAAATTGTAAAAAATAAAAGGAAAAAGGATAATCAAGATCTCCTACTTTTTATGCAATTATTCAGGAGAGTACCACTTTCTTTGTAAATGACAATACAAATATTTCAGAGGGGTAGCTGAGTCTAATGGAATTCACAAATGTCTCTTCCATACATAAACATCTGTTTTCTGATATAAGCACCAAAGACGGTATTCAGGACAAGCAAAAGTTTTAAATCTCTTGTGGACAACAGAGTATAGGTGTGTCTTTGGTCTCACAAAAAGTTGTGAAGTCTGCCTCTTACTATGCAGATTTATTTTGTTTATTTCTCTGAGTCTTTTGCTGTTTTGTGCAATTGTATCAGCTGGGTTTTCCATAAAATCTTCTGTAATAAAGAAGAAAAAGTGGGCCAAGATTTTCTGAAAGAAAAACAAAAAAGGAGGCATAGAGAGAAGCAAAGTTATGATGCCTAAAAAAAAGGGAAAAAACTGAAAGGATGAGAGGGAGCTATCCTTTGAAGTATAAAGTTGTGGCATGATCAAAAGCTCACTGTAGGTAATGGAAATATTTCTATTGACTTCATTGGCCTTTGAATTCAGTATAGTTTAGAGGAAAACAACAAACTTTCTCCTTTTTCCCATCAGCTCCCTGGTTGTGCTCATTTCAGTCATACTATGCAAACAATATAGAGAGTCAGGAATGGAGTTAGAAATCATTGACTTTATTTTTAAAAATGGGCAAAAGTAATTAATTTTAAAACCATAAGGCATAATTTTTAAAAGGAGTTTAATGAATTTAAATATTCTGTGTACTATTTCAGATATCCAGATATTAATAATTTACTACAATTTTTCTGAGAGAAAAATAGAACAATTTTTGTACAGCTTTCTGTAATAGTTTGCAGAGATTTTTATAATACAGCTTTTCAAAAATATAAACTTTTTTTCTTTTAAGGTATATTGACTCTTTCTTCCTTCTAAAGCTTTTCTAGTAAGATACAAATTATACTCATTGATTTTAATGTCCTGATGAAAATAAATATTGTAGCTCCATTTTCATGACAGATTCTGGGTCCTGGATAACTCCCTCCATTTTTCAATTCATTTAGACAAACATTCTGGATGAAGCCTTTTAAAGATAACTTACAACTGTAATACCATTGTACTCTTTACAAATCTGTAAGGTCTCATTACCTTTCAAAGTTTTAAAAAAATCTTTTTGTTCAAATAGTTTTTTTATAGAAATACCTGTTCCAGAACCCACAGTTGCTGTTGGACACTTACATTATCCTTCCCTTTGGCATTACTATTACAAAAATATTGTAGCAAGGGCCTAGATTTGTTCAGTTTTTAAAGTTTATAGTTATTGACAGTACCATTATCTAGGCAAGAATGATCTTGAGATAATTCTTATTTCAATCTTCCATTTTAGATAGCATCTGATATACCCCTAGAATGACTTTGTTGCAAGCAAGAGGATACTTGTACATCTGCACATATACTGAGTATGACTATGGTTCTCAGGTGTCACTTTTTCATGAGTTTTCTTTTCATGGAAATCATGGTATCGTATAGTCAACATTTTTAGTCTACAAAATGCAGCAACTCTGTCCTTGCTCTTCAAAAAAAGATAATAGAAATGTGAAAAATAGAATAGATAAAACAAATTATTCAACCTGCAAGTTGTGAAAAATGAATAATCATGATATTTAGGATCAGCCCAGCAAAAACTAATCTGTTGTTTAGACTTAGCAACACTTAGTCCAAGGGTATGTAATTCTGCTAAACTATCCTTTCACTCTAACCATACCTGAATGATGGAATGGGGCTAAGATGTCCGAACTGCAAAGGATTTTGCAGCTTTTTATATGGGACTGGACTTCTTTTCTGTTTTATTTGTACTGGTTAACTTTAAGTTCTATTCCATCTCTTTTAAAAATTTCTTAAATTCTGAAGCTGTTATACAGTCGCATAAGGAATAAATATGAATTTTTCAGTCTGTTAATTTTCCAGAACTTCAAGTTTGAAAGATTTGCTTTTTTATACACTATTTTTTTCAAAACTAAATGCAATGTAACAAACTATCTCATCCTCTCCCTCCTTTTATCTTGCATTCTATGGAAATAGGACTCCCTCATCAAGTTGCTTTTAGCTGATAAGTTTCTTCTGCTGCCTTCAGTACTTCATTAGCTCATTGACTATTTAAATAAGACAGTTGGTAGAGGTTTGCCTGTGTGTTTGTTTCACAAGGTATTTTTTATAAAAATGTATGTAGTTAGAGGGTAGAGAACAAAAACCGGTTGGACAGAATTAGAATCCTAGTCCTGAACCTATACCATGGTAGGCACTAGATAATTCAAAGGATAGAAGAATGTTTTTAATGTCTCAATAATGAGAAAAAAAAGCTTCATTCATAGATTATATTGATTCTAAGCAGGGAATACAAGGGAAAGTAAAATAAAAATGTGTAGCAGGAATCACTTGGGGTTTCTGAAGCATGAAGCATCATACATGGCAGCTGTCAGTCCATGTCAGTCCATGTCAGGTCCAGGCAACTGAGCTGCAGTTAGTTGCCTGACAAGAGTCAGTCAGGAGACAAAGAACCAGGCTGTTAGCCTGACTGGTGGTTTATTCCTTGTACATAAAATCCATCACTTGTTCACTTGTTGGTGGTTTTCCTTTTTCTGTATGCCACTTGATGGCAGTTGCATTTCTAAGGATTTTGCTCCTATTCCTGTCTTAGCTGTTCTGATTTTGGAGTTTGGGAGTTTGGTTTGTTTGTTTGTTTGTTTTGTTTTACCTCACCCTTGCAAACTTCATCCATACTTTCTGACTCCTGTCTTTACTTTTTTTGTCCTTACCCTAATCCTCCTTATTCCTTGTCTTCATTGGTACCTTCTTCAAAAACAAGTTAAATTATACTACTTTATGTTAATGTTATTCTTACTGTACAAAATAAGAAGGAAAAAATGCATGCGGAGCTGGCTGAAGTTATTTAGTGGTAAGCAAAAATATTTTAATATGAATTTAAATAATGTATTTACAATAGCAAGTGTACTTAAAATACATAAATTTAGATAAATTATTTAATTTTAGTTTAATTGACTTCATATGTAACTTATAGTATATATAGACACAAACAAATTCCAAAGCATATGGATATGATATACACATCTCAAAACTAGAAAATTTTGCTCTGTGCAATAGAACATGAACTTGTCTAATTCAGACAGGATGTGATAACATGATAATCAGTCATACCCAGACAAAGACTAAGTACCTTCTTAACATTTAGCCTTCAGTGCATACACATAAAGGTCACTGTATAATATTTTCTTCTACAATTCTGAATTCTAGTCAAATAGTAATAACATTATTATGATTAAATATTTAATAGCTACTCTAGAATTACCATAGTAGGTGAAGACAGAGCTAATAGCACAAATGGAACTAAACAAGATTTGGAGGCTTGTTGTGGACCATTTAAAATCTGAAATGAGAGTCTCGAAGTAAACACAGTTTGAGTAAGGTGCAAGGAAACCTGTGTTGATTTACATGATGAGGAGCAGTTGAGGACTTTGGGCTTGTCTAGTTAAGGGAGGAGCAGGCTGAGGGGTGACCTCAGTGCTCCCTGCAGCTTCCTAAGGAGGGGAAGTGAAAAGGAAGGTGCTGAGCTCTTCTCCCTGGGATCCATGGAGAGAACACATAGGAATGACTCAAAGCTGCACCAGGGGAGGTTTAGGCTGAATGTTAGGAAGCATTTCTTTACAGAGCTGGTGTTCATACCCTGGAACAGGTTTCCTAAAGAGCTGAACAATGTCCCAAGCCTGTCAGTGTTTAAGAGGCATTTGTGCAATGACCTTAACAACATGCTTTATGTTTTGGTCAGCCCTGAATTGGTCAGGCAGCTGGACTGCATGATTGTTGTTGTTCTCTTTCAACTAAATTCTATTCTATTCTATTTTCTATGTCCAAAGACAGAATATATTTCACAGATATTAATAACTATGTTTTTTTAATTCCTCCCATGTATTTGTGTTCCATTTTCCAAATGGAAGAAATTAGTTCTTTTTTTAAAATTTGTATTCTTAAGATTATTACTGAATTATTTAATTCTCTGACATTCAATTAATGTTACAAATGCCTGAATAAGAAAATAGCATTTTCAAAATTGAGAGAAATTGATATTCACTGTTCAATCACAGTCTTTGACATACTTCAGTGTCTATAATCCACTTGAACTGAATGGAGAATTCTATCAGTAAATTATTTGTCAGGCTACTTCCAGTATTTATTTATTCAACTTCTTTTATCTTAGTCTTTATCAGAAAGAGCAGTTTTATCTTGTGAGAGTATCATGCTAAAACAGTCCTACCCTTCTCTTTCTGATAGACCAGAATCCTACATGGAATTTGTCCATATAAATATTTTCCAGGAGAAAGGAAACATCAAGTATGATTCTTCCTTATTATTTTCTTGTTCCCACTGATTTCTTTGTTTTTATTCCAGTGCACTTTTACTCTCTTAGCTGAAATGTCTGGTAAGAACAAAAGCAGTGTCATGATTCTGACATACTTGAAGAAATGTGCCTGTTTAACCAAATAAAATTGCTTCAGTAATAAATCTTCCAGGGAGATTGACACTCTCACTCTAAGGCCTTCAGAAGAGAATCCTCTAGAAACACAGAGGGATTCAATTATGTTTAAGACTAAGAAACGGAAAGAATGCAGTTTCCGTGCTCATCTTTTGAAAAGACCGTCTTAAAATGCTCTAATATTTAACAATACACTTCATTTTGGTCCTCTCAAAAATATTGCATAATCAATTACTTGACCACCTTTGGTTTATTTTCTCCTAGCAAAGGACACTTTACAGAAGATGGTATTTCCCTCTGTAAACTAGTAATCTCATGTAATCAGTTTTTCTAGTCCTATTATTTAGCTAATATAATCTGGGTAAAGATTAATTCCTTTTTTTGCATTGTGTTAACACCATTTAGTCTCAGAAATGATGTGTTTATATGTATTTAGTGGGATAGCCTTTCTGCAATACATCAATAACAGACACACACGCTGCTGAGAATGTAATCTCTGCAAATACAGCATTGGAAGTGCAAGTGACAGAGCTGTACATAGCACAAAAGCCCCTGTGGTTTGCAGTGCCACAGCTAATTTCCTTTCCCATTTTAATTCACTTTCCACAGTAGCTTCCCTTTCTATCTTTTTTACTGCTTTCATTAATTTGTCCCAAATTTTAATTTACATGTGCTAATAAAAGACTGTTTTTCTAATAAAGATACCGAATTTTAAATATTTCTATAAATGTTGTCCTATCAAGGGACTCACATAACTGAATATTTTTATTCTTGAGAGTTTTGTGAACGAAAATTTTTACAGTTAGGAAAACAGACTTGAATATGTGTTGTGAAAACCAAACACACACATGACATATTTACTTTTGTATTATATAATTGACAGCTTCAGAGGTAAATGTTTAATTTTGAATATGTTGGCAAATTTCTTGTCTTACACAAAAATTTGTGTTATTTGCTTCCTTTAGAGGAATAGTGAAATAGATTCAGCTGGACTGATACTTGATTATTTTTATTAACTACACTTTGGCTTTTAACTCTGCTTAGTTTTGTCCCTTGTAGACACAACCATGAAGTCTACCAATGGCCACCACAGAGTTAGAGTCTTTATACAAATTCTGTATTGTTCTCGGTCAAGATAATCAGCTATTTATCATCATTTTTCATTTGTTAAATAGGTTAAGAAACATCTGACAGCCAGACATGAGTTTAACAGATAAGCAAAACTGAAATCTCCACGTGCTACCCCATCCCAGAGAAAAAAAAGGAACCAGCCCACCCTGCCTTCAGTAATAAGGCTAAAGAAAGTCAAAAGATAATAAACTGCCAAAACCTACTCTTCTAACATTTCATTTATCCACAGTACAAGCCTGAGGAAGGTTAGAACGATATTACAATGTTATATAAATACCTGATGTATTACAATTACATATTGTTGACATACTGAGGTAAAACTATTAAATTAGTACCTTAAATAAATTTAGAAGACATCATATTTATATTTTTATGTGGCTCTAAGGAAGAATTGTTTTATCTTACTTTAGCTAATTTTAAAACTGGCCGTCTTAAAACACCTTAGTTATTCACTTGTCTTCTCTTTTCAGATGATAGATATAAGCTCCTTCAGAATGTAATTTACCTTATCCTAAAAGATGTTTGTGATCAGTGCAATGAAGATCCTCTTTAGTGTCTGTGGAGTCAATGTAGTTGAGGTGAGATCTTTAATTTTTAGATACCTGATGTTAAATGAAATGAATCTCAGCTTCAAATACCACATTCATAATTTCAATGTTTTTTCAGTGTTTCTAATGAATGTAATATCACTTGCTGAAGCCAAATATATACTGAAACCCATAAGAATCTATTCCACCTCCTGAAACAATATGAATGAGTTCAAGTAATATCCAGTGTGACTTTGAAACTGCAAAAAAAAGTCTTCTGATAATTACATATATTTTTTCATTTATAAATACTTTTAAAGATTATGTGGTGTTTATTTTCCTTGCTACATTCATGACCAGCAACTTTATCTATTAACAATAACCTGTTATCATCTCCTAACATATTAGAAACCAGCAAATGTTTTATGATGTACCATACACAAAAGATTAAAATTTATTTGCTATGAAATTTTGTCACATTATTTAATTACACATATGCTTGAACAGATGTACTTTCTATATGTTATTGATGATTATTAAGGTTAAATATTGATTTTTATCATGTTTCTTATTTTAAATATTGTTTGTCTCAGAACTGCAAAATAGGTATTCAAAAAAGCTGCCAAATTTAAATACATAATCAATTGCACTTTACTGTATGGTTCTCAATTCAATTATTTTGTGCCAAGAACAGCAGCAAATCTTTATACTGATGTAAGCAAAAAATGAGCTCAGACACTTTGTGAAACTGAAGAATTCAACATATCATGCTAAGAACTGATCTGAAGCTTTAAAAAATTCTTTAGAGGCTGTGAATCATGCTGATAGTTAGACATCAGTCATGAAGTATAGTAATAGAAAAGGTTTTGGAATAGTTCCAGTTCTAAAGAATCAAGGATGACTGAATATAAGATGATAAATAATCACTGGAAAAGCTTGTCTTGGAAAATACATCTTTCAATCCTAAACAGGTGGTACCAGAAAAAAGGCCTGTTCCTATCATAAACTTTAATTGCATATAAGGCGTATAATCTGCAGTTATATATAACCATATATTAAGAAAAAAATTTTCACTGTTAGGGATGTCAGGCTTTGGAATAGGTTACCCAGGGAGATGGTGAAGTCACCACCCCTGAAGGTATTCAAGAGGCTTCTGGATCTGGTGCTGGGTGATATGTTTTACTGGTTTAGGGGTTACAGTTGTAGTGCTTGGCTTGATGGTTGGACGTGATGATCTTAAAGGTCTCTTCCAACTTTGACGATTCTCTGATTCTAACCCCAAATTGCTACAGAATTATTAGAAGATATTGTGTGCGTTGGCCTAGAACTAGAGAGTTATATCAAGTTATTGAGCCAACTGTGTTAGCTGCCAACAAATTGACAAGTAATAAAATTACAGTCTGGGAAGAGAGGAAAAATGCCTTTCATCAGATACCAGTTATTAGAACCCAATACTGTTACCTTCTCTGCAGAAAACTTTCAGGTCCAAAAAATTACTGGGGAAAATGCAATAAATAAAAACCATGTTTCTTATCTTTGGTTTCTTATCTTCTGTAAAACCTGGACATTTACAAATAGAAAGAGACAACCTAACATGCCTTTGATTTGAACAAAACTATGATGAGCAAGTAAAAATGTTTCCTAGATCAGGTCTAAAGGATGTCTGAGTGATGAGTTAAGATGAAATATGAAACCCTTCAGTGGATTTTTACTGGTGAAGCCATATGGTAATGATGAAAGAAAATAAACCAAAAAACATTTCCCAGATACAACTTCCATTTGTATCTGGGACTGACTGAAGGGAAAAATAAAGCACAGTACCTCACAGGACTGACAGCAAAATTTTAGTATTAATTGCCTGCACTCAGAAATATCTATCACAGAAAAAGTAGTGCTAGAGTGATGAACGACATCTACAGTTACAAAGACAGACAGCAAGTAAACACAGCATATTATAATTTCACTGGGGGAACCTGAATTCAAATGCTGTGTTTTTTAGATCTATTTTTGTGGCCAAACTGTGAAAATATAACACTTATCACATAACCTAAAACCTAGAAAAAATAGGAGTACATTGTCATGAAAATGACCCAATATGAATTCCAAATCCTGGTATTATCTAAAAGTCAGATATATCAGCTAGAATTACTGCAGAAAAAACACATATATGGAAACTAAAACTTGTATTTTGTATTTACAGTGCTACATTCCAGAACTCTTTAAATTCTACTCTCTAAAACCACGTTTTATTTTTAAAGTGGCTTGAGAACTAAAACCTTTATATGTAGCTAATAATTATAATTTATTTATACTTCAGTACAATATTGACCTATTTAAACTCACTTTCAGTAAAAGAACTTAAAATATTTTTGAGACTTTCTATCAAAACTTAGATAATAAGTAGAAATAAGGAAATTCTGCTATGCATAAACACAGAGCAGAAAAACAATCAGAAATACAGCTATGCTTTTTTAAATACATATGAAATAACTTGGGAAAAAAATTGTGAAGATTAGTATGGTTGCTAAACAGGAAGAAGTTATTAGAAATTTATAAAGCTGGCAAGCTGCATTGAATGGATTGTAATGCTATGCTGAGGATATCTCATTCTGCTTATGCCGAAGTGAAGTACAGAATAACTAAGGAGAGGCATGTAACATGATTATTGATCTGATAAAATTGTATCAGAAGAGGAGAATGAAAACAGTTAAACTATTGGATTAATCAAAGGAAGAATAGAAGCTTCCATGAAAAAGGATACACAAGTTACAAAAAAGTATTTAAAGAACTATTATTTGCTAATATCTATTAAAAAAGAAAATCAGACATAATATTTAGGGGATGGCAAGGATTTGGATTAAATCAAGCAGAATTAACTTCTTTACTTTTTGTTTTATTCTCTTGTGTGCTGCAACTGGCAGGGTTTGATTTTTACTTGCATTTTCAGTTATTATATTTGAAATTTCCATGTTTACTTCCTATCAGAGTTATTTTCCTTTCAGTTCAATGTCAAATCTCTCAGAGGCTGTAGTGATACACAAATGAGGTTTTCATTTAATTACACATATGTATATAATATTTTTTGTTTATATTCAAAGTGAGAGTTTGGAAATAATAAGATGGGGAAAAGTAAAAGCAGGTGTTAACAAACAAGTTATTGTATCGTATATACATTTTCCTCTATTGTTAGAAAACATCATCAGAACAACTACTGATCAACCTGCAGTTACACAAAGTAGAAAAGTGGAAACTTCAGAATCCCACTGAATTATTTCCTTGGCAAACAGCACTATTATTTCTCAAAAATCACATACATCTAAATTCTTAATTATTGCAAAATAATTGTAGAACTATAGAATAACACAGGTTGCAATGGCCCTTTAGATGCCATCTAGTCCATCTACCTGCTCAAAAAAGGTCAGGTATAGATCAGACTGCTCACAGCTCTGACCAGTTGAGTTGTGAGCATCTTCAAGAGTGGAAGTTCCACATCTACAACAGCCTGCTATGCTGTTTGACCACTCTCACAGTAAAACATCTCCAGAAGTAATTGGAATTTTCCATGTGGTAACTTGTGTGTCCATTGCCTCTTGTCCTATTACTGTGCACCTTCAGGAGGACTCCTCACCTGCAAGATGAGTCTTTCTCCCTAACTTTACTTTTTTTCTTCAACTAATCTTTATGAAATATCATCATTCTTGCTGTTAGCTTACATGTTCTTTTAATGGAGCTGGTGTCCATCCAGTGCAGCACTCCAGCCATTTGTACTATCTCACAAAAACTCTCTAACCCCACTGATATCATAACTCTGCACAATCAATGAATTTTTAATTCCTATTCTGTTTTCCATACTGATGTATCTGCATTTCAATACTCAAAATGGACCCCTGGTCATTCTGTTTTGACAAGAGGTGTGTGAGGGTCACTTCTTTACTGTGTTTCCATATCTTCTTTTCTCTTTTTCCACTTTCCTATACAAGTGTCATTAAAAGCTCTGATGTTTGGACTAGGAAATTTACATTCAGAGATGACATCTCCTCACTCTGTCAGATGAACTATTGTCCAACCATCCTCTTTTCTTAGGGAGTGTTCCCTGCATATAAAAGTTAAAGACCTGGCTACAGCACAAGATTTACAACCTTGAAAGAAACATCTTCCCTTTCATCAGCAATCTAGAAAAATGTCACCTAGGTTCCTATTCCTTTCACCATTACCTCACCACCAGAGTCCCATTCATTTGCTGCTGTGGCAAAAAGGACACTCCTACAGTTTTCAGACTTATGGTATGGTCATATTTCTCCACTGCTTTCTTGGCGTGGAGGTCTTGTATCATCTTCCAAATACCATGTCTTCAGTGGACAAAATTTGAATTCCAAATTCTAATAGAATTTTGAGTAATGTGAGTCTTCATTTCAAGCAGGGCTACTTCTATACTGTTGATTGAAAAAGATAAAATAATAGTAAGGACATGCATGAAGATGTTCAATATGAAACAGGTAATAAACAACCTAATCCTAAATAATTAGACCAAATTATTAAGCAATGTTACAGCTACAATTGAAAGGAGTTACATTGTACTAAGGCATTTTATTCATTTGAAAATGAGTCTCTTGTCTTGGTTTTGTTTGGTTTTGGGTTTTTTATTGCTTGTTTTTCAATGAGACCTCAGGAGGTTCTTAACTCATAGCATATATGTACTTTTTGTTTAATTGGTGTTGAAGATCTGGTTATGCCCATGAGTGCATAATTATTATTATTATCAAGAAAAATGTCATTTGGTGGTCCCTTTTGAGACAGTCCTTAAAGTCAAATTATTAATGGTCTTATAAAGGTATTGACAATGATACCTTAAAAAAAATAATAAGAAGTCCCTGTAGAAACTACCTAGTGAGGCTGTCATGCGGGAGCTCAGGACTTCTGAACAACGAATCAATATGATTTTGCAGAAGCCATTTGTTGTTTACACAAAACTCTTATTTATACTTTTACAACTGCTGTACACGCGATCACACATTACATGATTGGTCCCTCTAGCTGTCCACACGCTTTGCATGCACTTTTCAGAAAATATAATTGGTTCTTGATTTAGTGCAGCACAGCCTTTCTTTATCTATTTCTTGCTGCCTTGGTATTCTGTTTTTCAGCTTTTCCTTTCCCAATTTAGTGCAGTTTACATTTCAGTGGCCTTGGCGAATTCTTGAGGGCTTTGATAAGCTAACTACAGGTGGTTTTAGCTGGGGCACACTGTCAGTGTTCAAATTCATTACAACACTGTCACCCTTTCATTTTGTCTTCACTGTAAGTCGTAATACCCTCTCAGACCACAGATTATCAGAAAGGTCCTATCTAGAGATAAATGCATATACATGAACTGAAGAAGATGCAGCAGTAGAAGGAAACAGCACTAAGGAAATGTACCTATTGTATTCAACACTTCAAATGCCTATTAGGTGCATACATTTTACGTGGTCAATAATTAGGGTATTTTTAATATTTCACTGCTCTTTCTTGATTTAGAGTTGAATGCAAACAAATTAGTATTATGTAAAGAAGATAAAGAGAATTTGAATGTTTGGTTTATACACTCCAATATACGGCATATTCTAGGATTTAAGCAATCTGTAACCTGAAGGACTGTAGGCAAACTGAAATGAACAAATACAACAAATCTATTGAGGCTTAACACTGAAAGCATATTTGATTTGTTAGATATGACATGATGCTTCAATATTCAACATTGTTTTATTTAAAGAGAGACAGTGTGTGTCACAGTTCAGGTCCAGATCTTTCCTTCACTAATTTTTAAAACGTTGGAAAAAAAGAAAAAATACTGATCCTTACATTTAATAGGAACTGATGCATTTCTGATCTAGAAATGAAATAATTAATAGAAGACTGTACATAATGTGAAAAGCTCTACAGACAAATTTTCAACATATTTCAATTTTCTGCTGAACTTTTTCAGCGGGTTGTATGACATCTCAGAGTTCCTTATGACTTTCTTTTTCTATCTTAATTCCATTTTGCTTCTGTGCCCCATAGACTGGAAAATCTGTACGAATTTACGCCCTGAATCACAGAATTAGAAATACTTTAAGCTTAAAATATTCATGAATATATTTATGTGTTGCTTTAAAAGAACTACACTTTTCAAAAAGAAAAGTACAGGGTTTTATTCTGTTCATAAAAGGCCTGATTTGAAAAGAAAGACTTCACTCTTTTCTGAAAACTGGAAACTTTCAAAAATATTTAACCTTGAGCATCCACATAATGTTCACACATAGATAAAATTATCTTCACATGAAATACACTGATTATTAGCAATATTTTCCTTTTATTAATTTTAGAAGGATTTTAGCAGAAAAACCCCAAAGCTCAAGAAATTTAAATTTAATTGATAGTCATGATTCAATGAGTAGCCCAGAACAAGATGTTTCACTGTGATCTAATTACAACAAAATGTTTACACAGTACCACTAGACATACACATATTCTTGAGTTTTATTCATCACTATACAGGTCTCTATACTTTTACTATCTTATAAGAACAGACTAATAGAGAAAGAGGGCAAAAAAGTACCCAAGTATAACTGCAACCCCAGACACCTTGCCAAACACTACTTTCAATTAGGGTTTCTCTTTGAATGACAACTACTCTATAAACTAGCTTGACCCAGGCTTGGAGTAAAATGTTGCTGTGCTACCCTAGAATGTCTAGTTATCTTGTTCATTTGTTACTTAAGTCCTGAACTTCAAGAAGGATCTGACACAATTGACAACCAAATAAACAGCAACATGAAAATAACTTCTGTAACTGTATATTAATATTATGCCTTTCAGTACCCAGAGGGGACCTACAAGAAAGCTGGAGAGGGCCTTTTTACAAAGCCAAATAGTGATAGGAAAGGGGTAATGGCTTTAAATTGAGAGAGGGCAGGTGTAGAGTAGATATTGGGCAGTAATCATTTTCTGTGAGTGTCGTGAGGCAGAGGAAAAGATTTACCAGAGAAGTTGTGGAGTCCCCAACACTGGAAATATTCAAGGCCAAGTTGGATGTGTCTTTGACCAAGTTGGCCTAGTGAAAGGAGTCCCTGCCCATGGCAAGGGGGTTTGAACTAGATGGTCTTTAGCTAGATGGTCTGTGATTCTGTGAGGTATCTCAGAGCTTGTTGGCTGTACTTGGACAGGGTTTATAGGTAAATTCTCACCCCACTCTTGTTTGAAAAACACTGTTAATAATTGATACGAAGGAGCAACAAGGCAAATCCCAAAGGTGCTCTAGATTGGCTCTGAAGTTGGAAAGAACTCACTGAGAAGGTGAAAGAAAATGTAATGTCATGAAATTATGAAGTTCATAAATCAAGGGAAGGGAAGGGAATGGAAAGAAAAGCACAATAAAACCCAGATATTTTTAAGAATGTTGTGTAATCTTTAGTTTTGAGAGTGTTAGAAAAATGTAGGCAAAACCCACCAATGCTTTTGCAGAACCTACCTCTGAGACAGAGTAGATGACCCTTTGAGTTTCCTTCTAGGCTTATTTGCATATCCATGGAATATATGACTTGTGCAAAGAAATAGCATAGCCTCAATTAGTAGTCATATGGACAATGTTACTTTCAGACAGTGAGGTTTTGCAAATTAAGATCAGTCTGACTCCAGTCATTGGAAGTGGTCACATACATTTTCTGTGAGTTTTGCCCTGAGAATAGAAGATATACTTGATCATCCCAAACAAGCTGGCAGATAATATTTTTTAAGTTATTTTGCATAAAGCTTTTTAGGCTTAAAATTCCCTGAGTTTTCTGCATTTCTGCATAACTCTATTAACTAGAGATAGAACTGTTTCAAATATATACATAATTTGATCACATTTTGGTCAGGAATACTATATCTGAAAACCGATTTTTCAGTTACACTAAGGAAAAGGATATAATGTTCAAACTTGTTCTCTGAGGTGGAGGCTTCCACATCAAGGTAGAGTTGTTAAAATTATTGCTTGCTGTTTAACAAAAATATGTTATTACACTTCTGTATGGCTGGCTCTACAAAATAAATATCAAAACAGAGCTGATAGACTTTTAATCCTGTTTGTAGCATACAGTTTGCAAAGCTTTCCCAAGAGATCCCAAACTTTACTGGTTAATAGCACAGAGTGTACTTACTCTGAGCTGATTACATTCTGGTTTGTAGTTACCAATTAGAGAAACCAATTACAGCTTCAAACTGTGTCAACAGTGTTTGACCTAATTTGATACCAGTTAATCAGTTACATAAAAAATTCTGTTTATAGAATAAATTGAATTTGAGTTAAAGAATATACAATATAAACTCTAGACCATATTTTAGATATAAAAAGTGTAATCAAGTATATTATTTAGAATGAGTTTCTTGAAATGCAAAGGAGACCCTTGGAAAGAGAGTATTCTTGGAGAAGCAAACAGCTTAGCACAGTAGCTATTTTCTTATAATCTGCTGAGAATCTTTAACATCAAGCTGTTTTGTAACAAAAAGTGACGTACCACTTCAGCTCTTTCTTTCTTTCAATCTGAAATGATCTATTCTTATGGATTTAATATTAGTATTTCAAAAGCTGATTGTAGCATTAGAACTAGGAGATGTGTGGTACCCATCTGCCAAATATGTGAGGTATTAAACAACTTAATTTTTGTATTTTAGGACCATACTGTTTTGGTTGACCTAATTACATTTTGGAATTCATGGCAGCTGAAGACTGTCGTAAATACCTTAAGTTCTGAGAAGCACAGAAAAGATAAAAAGTCCGCATATATTTTTTCTTTTGGATATCAAATATAAGATATCAATTCACAGAAAACTGAAATTATAAAAGGCAAAAAAAAAGGTGTATGGCATAGGTTTTGTACAGTGGCTTATAATGTAATTGCCACATATATTTCCTGGATTCTAGATGTTCAGTCTTTGTTAATGAATATATTTTATACTTCAGTGTTCCCTTTTTATCCCTTCCCCAATGCTCTTTTTCTTTTTTATGTTATGACTTTCTAATAGAATGAAGGATATTGATGTGAGATATATGCATACACTCACAGATACACACACACGTACAAAATGGAAAAAAAAAATCCTCAGTTTCTTTTCCAAGGCCTGAGATAAAACCCATTGCATTTGATGGAAAACTCCTATGAGACTTAAAGGCTTTCATTTCAGTGTCAAGTGGGATCTTAGCTGCATGCCTAGCACAAGTACTCTCTGAACCATTTAATAATGTTTCATCATCCTGCTCACTTAGTCAGCATAAAGAGTTATTGATCATATTCTTCATGTACTGGCAAAACTATCTTTCTGAACTGATTCTAGAGGGTGAGAAGCCAAGACACTTAAACAAGGAATTTCCTGTATTGTAGTACCAGTGCCATTTCCTTCGGAGGACAACATAAATATTTCCACTTGTTTCAAGGACTTTGCAATGAACTCTACCTTTCTTTATTCTTATCAAGTTCCACTGATTTTGATTTTTTTTTTATTGCCATCAGTGAAAAAAGTATCATGAGCTTATTTGTCACAACCATAAAGTCAGTAAACAAAGGCAAGTTAGTAAAGGTTGGTTCTGGTTTGGTTTCCTTTCAGTCCACTCAGGAGAAAACGATGAGAGATATTTTCATGAAAATTTGAGGTTTGCATGTGTACTGACATTGCCTGTCTGAATGCAACAAAATCTGGCATGCAGAGCACCTTCTTACCCATCTAGAATTTTGTGCTGGTTTTGACTATGATAGAGCTAATTTTCTTCATGGTAGCTGTTATGGACCCATGTTTTGGATCTGTGCTGGAAATAGTGTTGATAACACAGGGATGTTTTCTTTATTGCTGAGCAGTGTTCACACAGACCCAAGGTCTTTTCTGCCTCTCACTCCACTCCACCTGTGCAGGGACTGGGGGTGCACGAGTTCAGAGGAGACACATCCAGGACAGGTGATCCCAACTGACCAAAGGAACAACCCAGACCATATCACATCATGCTCAGCATATGACGCTGGAGGAAGCAGGAGTGATAGTGTTTGTCTTCCTAAGCACTGTTAGCGTGATGGAACCTGGTTTTTTGGAAATGGCTGAACACCTGCCTGCCCACGGGAAGTGGTGAATGAATTCCTTGTTTTGCTTGGCTTTCATGTGTGAATTTTGCCTTGCATGTTAAACTGTCTTTGTCTCAACCCACGAGTTTTCTCACTTTTAACCTTCCAATTCTCTCCTCCACCCCATTGAGGGGGAATGATTGAGCAACTGGGTGGGGCTGTTACTGGCTGGGGTTAAATTATGACAAATTGAAAAGGATGCTGTAAGGAAAACCAGTGTAACAAGGTGATCTCTGCTAAAGAATTAGGCTTATCTCTAAGTGCAAAAAAGTTGTTTAGACAAATAGCATTAGATCAGTGTTGAAATCAAGTGAATAAGCCAAAAATCTATACAAATGAAAAATGGAATAAGATAGGTAGAACTTCAGGTGAGAGATCTCAATAGTTGTTGCCAATGCTACCCTTTACTTTCATAGTGTCTCTGACAATGGGGGTGTTTCTTCCTACTCTCTTTCCCAACTGCTTTTATCTTCTTTCTGACTACTAAAACTAGACAGTTCAAGAGCCCTTGAGAAGCCTTGAGTTATTGCAACCATGATTAAGCTAGGCTTCAGGGATTTCAAATGTGTACAAAATACCAAAATAGCTTGTGCTGTGCTTGTATTCCTACATTATTTGTGTAGCATTTACTTAATGTAAACACATCTAATGAAGAAACTACCCATATGGTATGTAGATACCCTCCTGAAACAACATGAAATGCTAAAGGACTGTGGCTTAATCATACCTTAATTACCCTAAGATTATAGGTAAACACCTTTGAAGGTACTAAAAGGAAATTCTGCTTCCTGTGTTGCCTCATGGTTCAAGAAAGATGTGTGAACTCCAGTATTCGAATCATTCTAAACGTAACTACATATTTTCTTTGAACATAGATAGAGTGTCTTTCATCTGATTAAATGTTTCCTATAATTTTGAGAATCACTGTTGTGGCTTGAGGCAAACTTTGTACATCTTAAAATAATAAGATATATATGAACTATCAGTGTTTCATTTGTCACAGTCAAAAAACATCAATATAAGAAACAAGTCTTCAAAAGGATATACTGAATGTTCATAACTTTCTCTCATGATAATGTTTCTTTCATTATAATGTCTTATTAAGAGCATTAAACTATTACATACGGTGAAAAAAGACATGCCTTCAGACATTTTCCTGGAGATATCACAGCTGAACTTTCACAGGATGCAATTATTTCCTCTTAGCCTTCTTCTCCTTTATTCTACAGATAAAGTATATACTATATTCTATTTTTCTGTATCATTAATAACTCAAGGACTTTTCCATTGCATTATATGCAATATCACTTTTGCTAATAATGATTTATAAAAATAATAAGGGTATAGATCTAATATCGACACCTAATTCAGATAGACAAGAGTAGGTTCTTTATTTGTGGCAGGGCTGCTGCACTGAATAATTTCCAAAGCGGCAGAGCACAATCACAAAGCATTACAAGGTATATATCCACAAAAGATCCAATACAAATTCGTATTCATAACATCGACACTTCCCATTCCCCGCTTCGTATTATAATTAACTGAATAACCATTACGCATGTGTGATTAGTTCTTTAAAATGGGACGGTGGTCATATTGTGGGTAGAGGTCCTTAAAAGATGGAGCATACTCTTCTTCCTTGCTTTGACCTTCCTCACCCCCATGGTTTAACACAATGAGATTGACCTAAGTAACCCCTTAATTACTCCCCCTATTCTTTTAAATAACTTTATAATTGAAAAGTTTTATATTTGTCTAAACTTCTTCAGATCTCCTTAAGCATAAACACAGCTGAACAAACACAGCAATCAGGCAATCAATCCTGTAATTTCCAAGGCCTATTCTAGGCCTGATTCTCCCTTAATAAGTAACCCATTTAATTAAGTACAGCTGGATTTCCTAGTTCTAACAAAATTAACTTTCTAACTAAAATTTTATGTTTTAATAAAAGCAGTGAAAGAGCAAAGATTTTATGTGTGGATATCATTTAATCCTTTGATGGACAGAATCTTGAATTCTGAAGTTAGCTATTGCATGGTATCCATAACATTGAACCAACTCCAGCAATCAAGGCTGTGTCCATCAAAGGGTGAAAATATGGACACAGTTGGAAAGGAAAGAAAAATCAGATTGAACCATTTCTTTTTTTCCTTCTATTTCATATAATTGAAACATTTAAAATACATAATCAAACTGTTTTCCTAAATATGTTCACAGAAACACAAATAATTATTTTCCACTTAAAAATAACATAAAGTAATTCTCCTTAAAAGGATTGTTTATAATTGAATTGAAAAGTAGTACTGTTTATTGTGTTATTGTTACATCCTCATGTCTCAATATGCTAACACTTCCTTTTATAACATTTCTCTCTAGTTTCAGTGCTTTCATACCAAGGAATAGTGATACACAGGGTTAGAAATATTTTCATATTAATGCAGAAATTAAATTTCCACCACTTATCAGTCTCCATCTCTCTCTTTTTCTAATATGCACTCTGATCACTACTAACTCGTATTTTACATATGGAAAAATATTTCTATAAATCCATACAAGTAATATATAAAACATATATTCATGTATATAAAGAAATGTATACAAATTTAGTTTTGTTACAAGAAAATCACATTATTATCATCTGACCTAAAAATCACCATTATTCTAATAAGTATTTAACATTTGAGGTAAGAAATTTTAAAACTACTAACACAAAACATTGATGATTTTTGAAATTATTAAAAGTAATCTGTCCTATTCCAATTTAATTTTCAAAAGAGTTTTTATATATGTATAAGAGAGCTTGATCCCAGAAGCTACAATCATAGTAATATAGACATATTCAGTCTGGACATAATCAAAAGAAATACATGAAGAATAATACCTAGTTAGGACTAATAAGATAAATCTATCCATTTCCTTAATTATTGTCTACCATTGTACTTTTTTATTGTTCTATAATTATCATTACTGATAGTTGGAAGAGTTTTGCTACAAACTGAAGACTGAATTTATCTAACTTGATTTTTTTATCTATCTTGTGCTGACTACAGGATTCTAATAAATGTGAGGTTTGGTCTCCAAACACCATCTCCAATGGTGATATTTACGTATGTAATACTAGCTCCCTTAATGGGACAGCATGTCCATTTTTTTATGCTCATCTACACTACAGAGCACTCTCTGCACTACAGAGGTTGGATCATATTGTCACATCTAAGTTATTGAAACTTGATAAAAGCAGGGCGAGTGAAATCACTGAAAAAAATCACATAGCATATAGAGAATGACAAGTTTTGCTGTAGTCCCCTAAGTATTATTATCCTGAGCAACAGAAACATTCATTTTACCACTATTGATCAAATTAGCTCAACTCTAAAGGATCCCTTAAGCTAAACAGGGGATTTTGGTATGTGGATTGCAGTAATAATAAAGACAAAACATACCGTAAAGCCAAGCCTTCAATTGCAACATTTTATAGTTATTCTGGAAAGAGGCCGGTAAGGATTCATGGTAAGAATTACAGTCATCTTGATTTATTTGGCTTAGTTTCCTATAAGTGTCTCTAGACAGTAAACCTCAGTTTTGAGAGCATAAGGCAGTTAAGAGTAACAGCTCGCAAGTATTCAAGATTTTGTACTGCTTTCTCTCTGCTAAGGAGAATGCTGAATCTAGTTTCTATGCCAACCTATGATTGAATTTCATATTGTACACCAGATGATTTATTAACTGATATTTTTCTTAGAGATCTGTCACGTAAATTTGTGCTTCAGTATATCGTAGGATAAGGATTTATCCCGTACATCTGCAACCTCAAATTTTAGAATTAAATGATAAATTTTCAATGATTTTATATTTCAAGGGATTTCAACTAAATACAAATTCATATACATTGCAAATGTATGTAATTACTTTATGCATTCATTCAACTAACTTAGGCATGTAATTGATACATACAACATTTCATGAAGCAGCTAATCCTGGAAGCCATTTCCAGACATATGAATGCAAGAAAATCATCAAGGATAATCAGCATGAATTCACAAAGGGGAAGCCATGCTTGACCAATTTGATAAAACTCTCTAAGGAAATGACTGGTTTGATAGATGACATGTCACAGAATAGCACTAGACAACTTTCCAAACCTGAAAGTTTTCATGTAATCCTATGATCTTAGAATATGTTAGACTGAAGTGGTCATGTGGAGAACATCTGGTCCATCCACCTGCTCAGAGAAGGACCAGAATAGATCAGGCTACTCACAGCTCTAATCAGCTGAGTTGTGAGCATCTTCTAGGACAGAAGTTCCACAATTTCTTCAGCAGCCTGTCATGGTGTTAGACCACCCGCATGATAAAAGCATCTCCAGATCTAATTGAAATTTCCTGTATGGCATCTTGTGTGTCCATTGCCTCTTGTACTATCACTGTGCAACTTCAGGAGGACTCTGCACCTGCAAGCCTTTCCCTCCTATGCTCCACCACCAAGTAGCTGAAGCACAATTATATCTCCTCTTACCTTAGATCCAGCTTTCAGCTTCTCCTCACACATCATGTACTCCAGCACTTGAACATCCTGATGATCCTTGGGAGGATTTGCTCCAGTACATCAATATCCATCTTGTATTGCAGCCCCAAACTACACGCCTATGTACCGAATGGAGGGGAGAAATCACCACCCTGGGCCTGATGGCATTACTCTAGCTGGTTCATCTTGTGGTGCTCAGGCAGACTTTTGCCCTTACAAAACTACACTGCAGATTCATGTTTAACCTGTCCACTGGGATCCCAAGTCCTTTTCTGCAAATAACAAAACAGATAATGAAGAGTCAGCTTGGCTTCATAGAACATAAATACAACTATTTGAGTTCTGCAACCTCTCCAATTTTTCACTTCACCAAAGTTCTTTCAAAACAATAGATTTTTATTTTGATTTTAAGGATAGTATGGGATAAAATCTAATTATGATTTTACACCATTAACAAAAATACTATTAACTTCAGTTGGATGATCTGTATTAGGTATTGTTCATTATGAGCAACGGAGAGAAATGAGAAACTTCCAGTAGCTTTGGAGCTATCCAGAATTATGAAGATATTCACAAAGATGTGTGAGTAAGATTCAGAGGAAGAGGGCAGTAGTTGCATTCACATCTTGGTGATTGTCTACCACGGTGCCCTTCATATCAGTTTAGATGTCTGAATTATCTTGGGCTCATCTTTCTTCAGCCCAAAGTTGCTGGGAATCATAAAAACATAAGCTTTTTTTCCAACAGTGAAGAGCTGAGCTATGTATATTAAGCTTATATACTTCATCTGTGCTAGGGCTACAGCAAGAAGTGAAAATATTCCCTGCTGTCTTTACACATTTGTAAGGTCTGGATGATGCTGTCATCTGAATAACTTTGCACTACTTGAGTAATACAAACCTACCATTGTAGCAACCACTAGAAGAAGTCCTCAAGGACACCTTATCATGTTTTTTTTTTGGCTGGATCTTTCTTGTCATTCCTGAGAAAGAGAAGGAAATGGATCCCCTGACACCTGAATAGTGTCAGATGGCAATACATAGAACACCAGTCTCAGCATACACTGTGGATAAGTCCATTACTGAAGCAATCTCAGGATCACAATGCGGTTTTATATCCCCATCCCTGTACTGAGTGCTCTTAAGCTATGGCAAAGGATGTAGAAATTTGCCATGTTTAAAAAGAATAAATGAGCCCTAAATACAGCCTTTACTCCCTTTGATGACTGTGTAGCTCTCTTTGATGCCGATAAAGGTTACTTGCATACATGAAAACTATCTCCATAGCTAGGAAGATTTTAGCTAGGCTTTGTGAATAGGCATTGTGAATGCAAAAGAGAACTAGAAAACTGAATCTAAGAGCAGAATAACATGGAATTGGCAAAAGCTTTATGTTTAAAATAGATTTCTGCTTCCATGTTTGGTTCTTCCCTTCCCTTCCCTTCCCTTCCCTTCCCTTCCCTTCCCTTCCCTTCTTTCCTTCTAAGTAAATCACCCACTTATATATAAAGTATTTCTGAAGTAACCTTCTTGTAGATTAAAACTATCACCATATAGAATGATTAGAAAGTCTGGACAGGGAAGTTAGACACATTGAAAAAAGAAAACACCACCGTGTAGTTTCTAATATTACCTTAAAGACACACAAGTTTAACAAGTTTTCTATGCAGCCAGCCAGAGGATGGCAGCATTCAACCCATTATTCACTCATCCCTGGCTAGAAAGTGGTTGGGTAGGTGAGCTGCCTCTCACTCAATAAATGATCACATCAGTACCTAAGGAAAGGATATTTCNCTCCCCTCCCCTCCCCTTATATTCTACTGTGTTAATAAATGTGGATACAGGTTGAAAATTACAATGGAAACATTTCTTTTTACTGCACAACAAACAAAAGAAGTCAGAAATCACAGTTCATTAAATATTGATGTAGGTGGTATTTTTAGACCTTGCATGTCACTTTGTGGCTACTATCAGAGTGAAAAAACAGTTACTGTAGAAAGAAGTCTCCATTATCATAAATTTTCACCTAAAGGTTTGTTTTTCTGAAAATGAAGATTTACAGAAAGCTAGGAGGAGTGTAGGTTAGATATACAGCTTTAATTCAGTTACTATATTGACATATACAGATTTTTTAAAGTGAATTTATATGTGAAAGTAGGCAACTGTTCATGCATTTTTAAAATATGTTCCTGATTTATTTGGCAACTTACTGAATGTACTTTATGAAAGTTTTACATTTATAAGCCTATAAAATATGTATCATTCTTATTCTACTAAAGAAACTGAAACAAATATTATGGCACAAGGAAAATTTAGTGTGCACACATCTGGCATTGTATAAGCAGTACTATTGTGCAAGCTCAGAATAGCTCACCTTTTCCATTTATTATCACTATTAAATGACTCTGCTTAGGACACAAGACTGCAGTGACCTCCCTGTCTGTCCAATCGTATGTCCAAAACATTGACAAGATAGGGGGAGCTAAAGGAATTGATAATGTATGAGAATCAGAATTTGAATTCCTGTAAAACTGTTCTGCTCTGAGGATTTTAGTATGGAGTTTGTTTGAAACTTTTATATACACAGACTTGACAGGATAGAAAATGATTGTATTTTCCACCTCATAATCTTCAAATAACAGCATTCTTGGGAAAAGTGGGAAATTCACCCAAAGAGCTGTGGTGAATGGAGTTAAATCCAGTTAGTGGCTGGCCACAAACATGTTCCTCACGACCCAGTATTCAGGTCAGCCCCATTAAATCTCTTTATCAGCTTCCTGAATGAGGGGATAGAAAACATCCACTGTCATGTTGCACACAACATCGAGTTGGATGAGTGTCAACCTGCTGGAGGGCAGGAAGGCTCTGCAGAGATTTCTGGACAGGCTGGATCAATGGGCCGAGACCAATAGCAAGAGTTTTCACAAGGGCAAGTGCCAGGTCCTGTACTAGGGCTGTAACAACCCCATGAAGAGTTACAGCCTGGGGGCAGAGTGGCTGGAAAGTAGCCCAGCAGAAAAAGACCTGGAAATGCTGGTCAACAGCCAGCTGAATATGAGCAGCTGAACATGAGCCAGAGCGTGCCCAGGTGGCCAAGAAGACCAATGGCAGCCTGGCTTGTATCAGCAATTGTGTGACCAGCAGAAAAGGGCAGTGATCATCCCCCTGTATTTGGTACTGGTGAGGTCATACTTCAAATACTTTGTCCCGTTTTTGGGCCCCTCACTGCCAGAAAGACATCGAGACTCTGGATTGTGTTGAAAGAAGAGCAAAAAAATTGGTGAGGTCTCCAGAGAGTAAGTCTTATGAAGAGCAGCTTAGGTCTCTGGAGTTACCTAGCCTGTAGAAAAGCCAGCTCACGGGAGACAGTATCACTCTCTGCAACTACCTGAAAAAATGAAGCAGTGAGCTGGATGTTGGTCTCTTCTCCCAGGTAACAAGTGACAGGATGAGAGGAAATGTCCTCAACTTGTACCAGGGTAGGTTTTGATTACATATTAGGCAATATTTTGTCACTAAAAGGGTGCTTAAGCTTTGTAGTGGGCCACAAAGGAAGATGGTCATCTTTTCTGGAAGTATTCAAAATAGGACTGGACACGACACTTAGAGCTATGGTCTACTTGACAAGGTGATGCTCAGTGAAAGGTTACATTCTATGATCTTACTTTCCCAACCTTTCCAAAGATTCTATGATTCTATACCTACATGAAATATAACTGTCTTGTTTTTGAAAGGTATATCATGCTAAAGCCCTGAAATCTAAGAGGTTTTAGGGCAACATCTGAAGACAGTTTATTCAAAGTAAACTAAAGTCACATTATCACAAGAAACACTAAAATTTGAAGAAACAATGATTGGATTACTCCAAAATTCACTTCCAGTTAAGAGATCCCTTAATTTGTTTTAAAGAGAACACCCATATAATTCCTCCTGAAAAAGAAAGAACCAACCCAAACTTATTGTTGCAATAAAACAAATCCTGGCAACAGTCCCCTTTGAAACTTACAAAGACTGTGCTGCAGAATACAATATTTTGATAGAGATATCCATTCTCATTGGCTCAAGTAATCATTTCTCCATAGTGCAACATAACACCCAGCATGTTTTTATGATTGAGTCCTAGTAACACTATGTCCCTGTTAGTATGATTAATCAGCCCAAACAGAATACAGCTTGGGTTTAACTCTCCCACTGCTTGCTGCAGAGATGAATCAGTCAGGGCCAGTTAAGGAAGACTGCACGTCCCTCTGTTGCACAGTATGGGCATGAACTGTGTCTCTCTGCTATGATGATATAATATTATTTCCAAGCCACTATCTAATTATCTTTCACACATACCATTTATTTGTTCACAGTGGAGGGCATTGCACTGTAAGGATTGATCAGGAACTTTGCTGTGTTGTAGTTTTTCAGTAAAAAATATCTCTTGCTTAAGGAATAAAAAATCCCACATATTATCTCATGGACTTATCTGTTAATGTTTTGTCTTCAATTAAATCAGGGAAAAAGAAAGTTCAAAATTCTTAACACATGATTTTGGAAAATATTGGATGAAATATTGCTGCTTCCTGATTAAATATAATGTGTTTGTTATTGCTCCAGATCACCAACTGAGATCTCGATGCTTTTGATGGTAATTGTTTTCTTTCTTCTCCCTTTCCAGAGAAACAACAGAAGTAGATAGGCAGAGTTTGGGGCTCTTTTGGCACTGCATAATTTCTGAGAACATTTGTTTTTAAATGCAATATTTAAAGATATTACTCTAGGCCTGTCACAACAAAGGACTTTGTCTTGTTGGTTTTGTCTTTTTTTTCTTTTTTTAATTTTTTTTAATAGGGTAAATCAAAAAGAAATAAACATGGGAACAACTCAGGAAAATTGAACTTGCGATTTGCACTCTCCCCAGTGATCAAGACTGATGTCTCCATTTTAATCAATAGAAACAATTAAATACCTCTAATTTCATCCTAAAATAGACCTGCAAGATAAAGCGCATGTATCAACCACTGTAGGTACTGAGACTGTTTATGACAGACTTACACATCACTTGATTAAACAGAAGAGCTTTGTTCAGTCAAGATGTCTGGGAGCAATTTGACAGGCTCAATAACATAGAATGGTTTGAGTTAGAAGGGATCCTGAAGGTCATTTAGTTCCAAACCCTGCACCACAGGCAGGGATACCTTTCACTAGATCAGGTTGCTCAAAACCACATCCAACCTGGCCTTGAACACTTCCAGGGGTAGGACATCCACAACTCATCTGGGCAACATGTTCCAGTGCCTCATAACCCTCACAGTAATGACTTTCTTCCTAATAGCTAATCTAAACCTGCCCTCTGTCAGTTTAAAGCCATTACCCCTTACACATCCTTGTAAAAAGTCCCTCTCCAGCTCTTATAGCCCCGCTTAAGTACTGGAAGGTGCTATAAGGTCTACCCAGAGCCTTCTTTTCTCCAGGCTGAACAGCCCAACTCTCTCAACCTGTCTTCATACAAGAAGTCCTCCATACCTCTGATCATCTTTGTGGCCCTTCTCTGAACTTGCTCCAACAAGTTCACATATTTCTTGTGTTGAGGACCCCAGAACTGAAGTAGAGGAACAGAATCACCACCTTCGACCTCCTGGACATGCTGCTTTTGAAGCAGCTCAGAATATAGTTGGCATTCTAGGCTGCAAGCGCACCAGGTCATGCTGAGCTTCTTGCCAACCAACACCCCCAAATTTTTCTCTTCAGAGCTGCTTTCAACTCATTCTCTATCCAGCCTCATTCCAATCCAGTTTGTGCTTGGATTGTGCAAACCCATGTGAAAGACCTTGCACTTGGCCTTTTTGAACTTCCCAAGGTCCACACAGGCTCACCTCCTAAGGCTGTCCAGATCCCTCTGGATACCATACCTTTCCTCCAGTGTGTCTGCCTCACCACAGAGCTGAGGGTGTGTCTACAAATGTGCTGAGGGTGCACTCAATTCCACTGCCCATATTGCTGACAAAGATGTTAAACAGTGCTGATCCCAATGCCAAGCCTTGAGAAGCACCACTCTTCCATGACAACTCCATTCAACTTTTTCCCAAGCTGAGTCCGTTTTGCCCATGATCATAATTCGTGGCTGATCTCTCTGTCTTTATCTTGACCCATGAGATTTTTCATCTTATTTTCTCCTTCTATCTTGTTGGGGAGTGGGAGTGAGAGAGCAGCTGTATGTAGTTTGGCACTTAGGCAAGGTGCCATCATACTTACACATAATGAAAAACATTATGTACTAACATTATTAATTATGTGAGTTTCAGCAGGTCCCATTGGACACAGATAGCTTCATATACGTTTTGTGCTATTAATATTTCACAGAGAGAATATGATACCTGTGTAAAAATTATGATATCTGATGTATTCTACGAATCGTTGTTGTTAATGGACCTTACAGAAAAATGGCAAGAGCATTATTTATTTAATTTTTGGGGGATTTCTTCTTCATTTGTATCCTGAACTGAATTTGTGCAAGCACAGGCGGATTGAAAGTAAATTGTAAAATGGCAAAAAAAAAAAAAAATATGCAAATAACACAATTGCTAAGCTTCAGGAAGATTGCAGTTTTGTAAAACTGAGCTCTCAGAAGTAAAGACTTGGGGAACCCTGCCTTGACTGACAGAGCAAGTCAGCCAGGAACACCCAGGAGATCAGCAATAGTGTCTGAGGTTTTAGTAGTACAACACTCATAAAATTCTAATCATACTCTCGAGGCAAAGAACAAAGGCTGACTTTGTTTCTTTATGAAAAGATACTATGGATATTTTGTTAAGATCAGTATCAGGTATCAGTAAGAACAGGAAGCCTATCACCAAATATTTTAGAGGCTGTTGAGACAACCCTAGACAATCCCCTGATCCTGAAGAATATAAGAATGCAAGAAGAAAAAAACAAACTCTAAAAAACCCACAGATTTTCTTTTTCAGATCAGTCTTTAAACATAAAAATATATTTTTATACCAAATATTTGGAATGTTTCTGCTAACAAAACTTTTGGTTTGATCACAAAAATTTAAGGAAATTAAACTTTCTCATGAGCTCAGTGATTTTCTATGTAAAAAATTTATGTGACTGACATAACATTCCCTTCATCACAAAAGCATGCTAGAAATTGTAGTCATACCATGTGGCTGTGCTCAGTGCAATACATTGTGAAACAGATCCATGTTGAGCACAATATGCTGAAAATGTGATTTCTTTATAACTACATTTCACCATAGGAATCCCTTAAATATTAGTCCTCTGCTACTGCACAAAATTCATGATTAGCTCAGCTGTAGGTTGGTACTGATTAGCCAGCACCAAGCAGTTATCACCTCTCTTTTCTCAGTCATCATCCTCTGAAAAAGAAAGAAATGGAACATCACTTTGTGATGAGCTGGGAGACTGCTGAAATCTAGGAAAGTAAATTCTCATTTTAAAAGGCAGAAAAGAACAAAAATACACATGGAGTAGCTTTCAATCTGTTCCTGGTTGGAACTGTATCATGAACTAAAACAAAGTAAATACTGAAAAGGGTAAGAAACCACTAATATTTGGAGTTGACATTTTCAACTTTCTTGGCAGCAAAATAGAAGTCATGCTTCAACCATTCAAGTACTTTTAACAGGTCTCATGTTATAACAACTGCACTCAGAGGTAGACTGTTACATAAAACCTTAAAATCTTTGTCAAATTTATGAATTTTTCCTTCCTGAATCCCCATCCTTTTACCAGATTTAAGGAGACTAAGTACTAGGCCACTACATAATTTTATGTTTACTCTCCAACTAGGAGATGGCTCTACCTGACCTTATCAGAAGAGATTCTGTGTAGCAAAAGTCAATACTTAGGAGGAGTGTCAAAAATGGGTGGCTTGATTAAGCATCAAATATATGAATAACATAAAGCATTTGCGGGGAAGTTTCAGTCTGGGTGGTGGTCTCACAAGCCTTAAAAAAAATCTTATTCCCTGTACAGAAGTGTATTTAAAGAAAGAATATTTTACATCAAATGTGACTATACAAGAAACCGAACAGCTTCTTAAGCTTGTTGAACCAGGTAGATCAGAACCAAAGTGTGTGCATTTTAAGAGTTGTCTTTTTTGTTTCAGAACAACTGTCTCAGCAGAGTTCTCCATGGATAATCTACAATATATTATAATTTTGAAATTAACGTTTATTCAACATGTGATCTCAGGCTATCTGGGGTTACGTCCCATGGGAACTGGGGCAAGTGGTTCCTCCTCAAAGGGGCTAGAGCCTTGACAAAATATTACAGAGGCAGTGGGATGTTCCCAGCTGTACTGCACAGGCTAATCTTAGGAGGAAATATGTGATGTTATTTAGACAGTTGTTTTGTTACAATAAATATTATCAGAATATTTTTGATATGCAGAACAAAGGGGAAAGGTATGCTTGAAATTAATTTCTTCTAAACTTTATAACCATATGCTTTCCTAATTAAGTTGCTTAAACAATGTACCTTTTTTGTGTGTGTATTTATATGCTGTTCAGTGCCTCATGGTTGTTTAAATTTGCCCCAAATGGCGCAGTAGTGCCTTTTTATAAATTAAGAATTCCTTGAGTGCAGCTTCAGTGGAGATGTATTCTTCTTTCTAAAGGAAGGATTTTCTGATGATGAATCCTGAAAATTGCTGTATTGGATCAGTGGGCTGGTCTAGTCTTTTCCTATTAGGATTTCTATTATTGAATATCAGAGTTTATTTAGGAAGATATATAAAAGTTTTCATATAATTTTACATTGATCATAGACTATAGTACAGACCATTCTACTTAGTCTATCTCTGACTCCTATTCAAACAAAAAGTGACTGTGAGATGGGGAAACAGACTGTCTCATTTACATTAGGCATAGTCTTCTGGTGATTTATATAAATTCTCTGTAGTTCATGCAGTATTTTAAAGGAGTAACAGCAGTATGCGATGTATAATAAGTGATTTTTTGATATGTCTTCCAGAAAATTTCTTTAAGTACTGTAAATCACTCTGCTTTAGAATTTCCCAGGTAGCACAGAGGCAAAAATATTTTCATTAGAGTATATCAGGAAATGTGGCTTCACAAATATTTTATAAGCTGAATACAAGTTGTAAGGCTACACTTACATAGTAAGGACATTAAGACTCATGACATAATATAATCTAAAATGTCAGCCAATGGTCTGTTACTGCTAAGAGTTTTATTTCAAATACAGAGAGGATTATACCTTCTGGCCCCATTTTAAACCCCTCTGTGTCACATCCCCATGTCTTGGTCAACCATGTAAATGACTTGCATTCCCCATATTGATTCGAAGATTTTTTTAAAAATGACATCATGCTCAGTATAAAAAGTGCGGAGAAGGAAGAAGTAGGGGGATGTTTGGAGTGGTGATGTTTGTCTTCCCAAGTCACTGTTACACGCAATAGGCACTCCTGGAGATGGCTGAACACCTGCCTGCCCATGGGAAGCAGTGAATTAATTCTTTGTTTTTCTTTGCTTGCATGCACAATTTTTTCTTTTCCTATTAAAATGTCTTTATTTCATTGCACAAGTTCTCTTTTATCCTTCCAATTCTCTCCATGATCCTGCTGGTGGGGAAGTGAGCTAGTGGCTGCATGGTACTTGGTTGCCAGCTGGGATGAAACCATGACATATTCATAGCAAGTAAAATTGCCAAGGTTATCCCATTCAGGAACTTTCTGTCCACAGACAGGTCCATGAGACCTCATAGTACATCATTTACAAATTATACCATTACACTGGTATTTATATTCACTGAGAATAATGCTTTCACAAGCTTTCCAAAGTGCCCATGAAAGGCGCAACGTACATCCAAACACTTATGTGTCATTAGTATTCTCTGGAAAATGATCCTATTCATGCAAGAGGAAATAAGAGGGAAGGATTCACTTTAGTTGACAAATTCCCAGAACTAACAGTCTAAAATGTTAGAAAAACTGAAAGCTGGCAAAGCAGATGGTGATGCTATCAACTTGTTCCATGGCCAAAGCATGGCTGATTGTCTGCAGAACAGTATAGCCACCTCATGTACTGCACACTCTGGATGAATATTATTCAGTCAAGGGTAAAAAACAAATCTTCTGTCCTTAAGACACAGTCAGATATTAGGTGTGGGACTAAATATCTGAGTCAACCACTATTCCCATGTCAAACTTCTTGCAGATGCAAAAGCAACACTCTTGTAACAGAAGAAAATTAGCTCAACCCTCAGTAACCTCTCACACATAAAAGCAAAAGGATGGCAAGCAAAAGAGAAGGGAAAGGAAGATATGTCTGATCTCGTAATGATGAAAAAGTGACATAGGAACTATGATTGCTTTTAAATGTTGCATTTTCAAAGAACAGGAAATAGCAGTATAAGAATTACAGAAACTGGAAATTTGAACAAAATATTGTAATCAATGTATATAAAATTTAAGACAATTAAAGCTTTCTATGTCCCAAGTAAATTTATAACAGAGTAGAATTTGTACTGATTTAAAATAAGGATCTAAATGATCTGATGGAGAGTGCCATATCTAATGACAAATGCAGTGATGAAGTAGAACTTTTAGCTAGTTAAATTCACAATACTAGAAAAAAATCCACATTGATCCTTTTATACCAAGATAGAGGTTTTCAGGTGACCAGTAGATATGATTTGCCTTTAAAATAAAAATTAAAAAGCCCTATGCAATTCTAGAAAATAAGGAATTAAAATATTTATATATTTATTATCCTTGTTCTTCAGAGATGGTAAGTTACTGAAATATAATGCAGTTGAACCAAAGGCTTTTATCCCATTTTGAATCAAACCATTATCATTTAGAATGAAGGAATGAAGAAATGAGAGAGCTGCTTCCTGTATGTCACCTACAGATCAAAGTCTGAAAAAAGAGTATCTATTATGCAACAAGATTAAAACACTGCTATTGAAAAAAACCCAAAACAAAACAGCTGAAAAACCAAACCCAAATTCTTTCAAAACATTAAAAAACACCAACTCAAAAATCACATCCCCAAACCCTCCCAAACACCTCTCATTTTCTGTGTCTGCTTCCATTCATTTAGAAGCTCAAAGCCTAAATGTTTTGCTTTCCAAATTTCCTGCCCAAATATTTTGTAGCTTTTCTTGAGGCCCCTCCTTAACACCACTGTTAGAGCCATAATGGAGGTGAATTAAGCTTTATATTTTAACAGAAAAGTATGATTTTTTTCAACTGAAACTCTATTAAAAGTAAAGAAACAGAACTGTTGAATAATTTTTTTTGCTGTGCTAAAGGTAGATCCTTATAAGTAAATAAAATAATTCTTGGTACTTTAGATACTTATGTGTTGTTATATTTGTATGTCTATAGGTAGAAAATCATACTTCTATGTGATATACAAAAAGTGAGATGATTTTAGTAGAAAATCTGTAAAAATTTGAGATATATAAAATTTCTCTTGAGAGGTGAAGTCCAACACATTATTTCAATATTCATTGATTAGTTGTCTGTAGTTAAAATAGCTTTCAAACTGTACTGCCTCTATGGAATTTGCTCTTTAATGACAGCAAACAGCTGTCTTTGCTGTTTACCTATTTAAAGTGAATACGAATCTAATTCAGGTCAGCAAGTGATAGTTAGAATGTTTCATGTCTATGAATACATTTGTGCAGATTCCTAGAGTAGGATCTACTGGATACCATTATATGCTTCTATTCACTGTCTCTCTATACTAATTTTTCAGCTGAGAAACTGAACAGTACTAAAACTGAACAGTACACTAAAAACTGTGTAGGTTTTTCTTTGTCTCATTGTTCAGCTTAGCTCTTGTAGGGTAGTTAGATACTCTTTTACTTGTTCTTGAAACTTTAGAGGCAACATTATAAATTACATCAAAATACATACAAATGCCATGTTGCATGAAAGTCGTTAAAAGATTTTCTTGATACCAAACTGAACATGTATTACATTGCAATTTCAAGTATGACTCCAGTTTAATACATTGGTTTTTGTATCTAATCAATGAACAATCCTATTTAAAAGCTCCTCAAAAACAAGGGAATGGATCAAACTGCACTAATTTAGAAAGTGAAATTTTGAAATAATGAGTTAAATAATCTTTGAAAAACAGCTATCATTTTAATAAAAAAAGTTTCTTAAAATTTTATAACTTAGCTGTAAGAATTCTAATGAACAGAGAAAAAAGCATAGCATTTAAAATCTACACAGGATAATGTTGTTCATAAGGAGTCCAAATAAACAACTCATTGGTATCTTACAAATGCCAATAAATATGTTACCATTTGTCTAAGGAAGTACAACTGATTGAATGGCTTCCACTGCAAAGTGTGCCAGAAGAAGAATGTTCACATCAGCGTATTATTTTGTCCTGTTCAGTGATTATTTTCAGCTTGAGGACAACAAACAGCAAAAACCTAAGCATAATGTTTTTAGGTGTTCATGTAATAATTTAATGGATTCTCTTGGGAACAAAGAAAAGCAATTTACCTCCCCTGGGAATTATTTCTAACCCATTTTCAAGGACCTGCGATCAGCAATGAATATTGCAACACTTTTTTGAAAAGAAATATAAAAATGAATAATTCTTTAAAGTATTAAGGAAATAACTGCCAGGAACATTTCCAGCTTTCTTACACTAATAGGCATCTGTTCTATATATTTAGTAAATATAGGAAGTATGTGTTGGTATGAGAGAGACACAACCCTCCACTTGTTCTAATTCAGGCAAATTGAACTATGAGACTGAAGGTAGAACATAATTCCTATTGTTCACTCATGTTTGAATAATATGCATGGTCAGTAACTCACATCTCATCACTTTTACTCAAGTAAAAATGTAAAAAATCTGGAGAAGAGTGATAAGACATAGATTTATTGAAGGGATCAACTGAAAGAATTTTCTCCAAAGAAAAAAACAGGTGATGATTGGTGGGAATCTGAGACACCCATAGAGCTGATCATACCAGAAAATTGATAGAAAGTGCTTGTTGAACACTTATTCCTGTACTGGTAGTGCAGATATCACAACAAACTAGCAGAAGGTAATTTCGAAACGTGAATGAAAATTACTTTTCATGCAATACGTAGCTGATCGGTGGGACCCTTGCTGTGGAGAGCTCTTAACACTAAACTCTGGCATAAATTCAGAAGATGACAGAAAATATTCATGGTCATTCAGCTAGTTCCGAAAATTCTTGAGGTGTAAATTGCCAAGGGGTAAGAGAGTCCACTGGGGGTACTACTTTTAATTATTCTTTGTAAATTTTCCCTGAGCTTTCACTATTAACTACTTTTTAAGACAAGATACTCATTAGATCTTTGGTCTGTTTCATACTTACTTTCCCTTAGCCTAATTACAGTCAATATAAATTTCCTTCTTAGTTTGGATAAAGTTCAAATCATTTCCATGGTCGGTGAATAAAAACTATGTACATTTAATAATGATTAATTTTGTTTACATATGGACACAATTAATATTGAATTCATTCTGCATAATATGATCCCACTGATAAAGGTAAATTGTCTTCAACTATCTTCCTTCATTTAATGTTATATAGGATATGACGTGCAGAAGAAAGGCCCCGATGCTATACAATGTATATATACATACATATATATATGTATACATGTATATACGTATATTTTCCAGTAGTAGCATTTGAAAACTCACCATTTTGTGCCAATATATTGCAGCAAGCAGTTCTGACAGATATGAGGGACTACTTTCATGCTGTTGATGTCCTACTGAAGTATGCCAGACATCTGGTGTCAGTCCTTTGACCAGCTTCTCACAGTAGAAAATTTTGTTCCTCTTACATTTGTGAATTAAGGCCATTAACATTTGCTCTTATGTGCACATATTCTAAAGGAAGTTATACTTAAATTCCAGGTACGCAGAAATATTTTTAAATTACATCATACTGGGGTAGACCAAGAGTTAAGACTCTGGAAGAAGAAAGATAAGGAAATAACTATTAATGAAAACACAAAACTGAGCACTTGGTCTCAAATAAGAGAGAACAAAAATTTAGAGATAAAAGGAAAATTAAATAAAATGCAATCTTTCTTTATCAAAGATAGATCACAACAGGGCAACTCATATAATGTTACTAGATAACTACTTTTGTACAAATAAGAAATATTAAAAGTTTTAGTACGTCTATGAATTATTGTGGGTTGCCTCCATCCAGCAACTAAGCAACCACACAGAGTCACTCCCTCAGCTACTCCCTTAGTCACTCACTTTCCCTCTCCTCTCAGTGGGAAGGGGGAGAGAATCAAAAGTGCAAAAGTGAAAAAAAAAGCACTCAAGATTTGAGATAAGATAGTTTAATAAGTGAAGGAAATGGGAGGTGGGGGGAAGTGGTACAAAGGTGATCACTCAACACCTCCCACGTGAAAATCGATGCCCAGCCAGGCTGAGTAATGGCAAACGTGGAAGAAAGCCCCAACTCTCTCAGTTGTTGTTGCTGAGCAAGTTCAGGTCAGCTCTCTTGGGTCAGCTGTTCTGTCTGTGTTGCCTCCCAACTTCTCACCCATTCACCCTGAGGGGCAAGCAGAGAGAACCACAGAAAGCCACAACTCTGTGCAAGCACTGCTCAGCATTAGACAAAACATGGGTGTACTATCCACACTCAGTCAAAAATCTGAATGACAGCGTCCTAAGGGTTTCTATGAAAAATGGTTAACTTCATACTAGCCAAACCCCAAACAGACCCGGTACAGCCATGGTTCATAGGAAAATATAATTTAAGCTAGAAATGCATAGGAACTAAAATTGAATAAATACTTTTCTCTGAGGAAAGGAAAATGAATGACACTGAAGGTTGGTGTCATCTTGAAAGGAGATGAGTGATAGGCAGGCTTTCAGGTATAAGTATGGTGACTATCATAGCTGAGTAAGCTAGCAATGATCTTGAAACACTAATGAGGATGTGGGAAACACCTTTGAAACAGAGACTATTCCCTCAGAGAGAAGAGAGCAAAGCAGAGCAAGGCTAAGGGATCCAAACTGTATTGCTGATTCAGGGTAATAAAAATAGATGTAATGTGAACTCTGTCACATTAAGCAACTAAAATACCTCGGTCAATTTAATCAAGCAAAATGGATTTTGGTCCATAAATGTAACAGCAAGGTAAACACGAGGGAGGATGAAATCCCTTTGTCTGATTTTCTATCCCTAGGTTATGTATGCTAAAAAGTTATTGCTGGAATATGTATAAAAACTAATAATAGTCATAATAGTCTATCCATAACATATATATACTTATAAAGCTCTGGGACAATCTTTCAGAAGAACGGTTATGAAACACAAAGAAAAGCAACTACTTTTAAGAAGGATTCTATAATTAGAACGAAGACTACATAACAAGCAACTACAAACAATAGTTTCAACAATGGGGGAATACAATTAGAATGCTTCTTTCAGAGCCCTGTTCTCAGCTATTGCAAATCAATATATTTTTGCTAATGATAACTAATATGTGCAAATTGCTGTGTAAATCAAAAGAATTACTTAGAGTGCCTAATTCAACAATTTCCCCTGAAAATAGGTTTTTTAATGAAGACTAAATAATTCTTTTCCTACACATCTGCATTATTTTTTGCTCATGTAAATTGAAATAGTGATTATTCCTTCCTGTCTAGCCTCTCACTGTACTAGCATCACTAAATCTTTCACTTCATAGTGCAATTTAATTATCTATTTTTCTCTGAAAACAGCAACCACAGTGTTCACATTACCTAATATAGCAACAAATTTATTGGATTTTTTGGTTCTGGCTGCAAGTACATATTCTTTCAATGGCATGTACAATATTACAGCCATATAGGAGGACTTTCATGTGTAAACCAACAGCTCATTTAAGGCAGTTAGTTTTGCATCATTTTTACCTGTTTGTGTTCCTTTAGTTCAGAGAGATCACTTTGTTTTTGTGCTGATGTAATATCATCACTGTCAGATGTGATGAAATAGATACGATACATTTTATATAATTTAAAATCAAAAAGTCATTAAGATGTATTTCTGTTTAAAAAAATATCAACTCGGGAGTATTAACATACAAGAAAGAGTGTTCTTTTGGTTAAACCTCCACCTCATTTCCATACAAAATATTTCCATTTATTTGAAATTAGTTCTGTCATAATTGTTGTTACTATTTGTGACTCACAAAAATTCATCTGTTGAGATTAAATAAATGTTTAAAAGTTGAATTTTTTTATTAACCTGATTTAGTACCTCATATGGTTCTTTAATGTCTGTCAAAGCCACAGAGGTATGAAGACTGAAGTAAACCTTCTTCTGTTCTGTTTTGCTGCAGAGCACAGTAACAGCATCATGGAGATTATATTTGATAAATGAAAAAGTATTTTCTCTGAATTAAATATATTCCAATATATTTGATTATTATGCTATGACACATAACCCTTGCAATCACACATACATTTCAAAATTTTTCAATTTTGCTAGGGAAAAAAAAGTTTATGGACCAGTGCCTGAATGTATTTTGTACAATGTCATGCAAAAAGTAAAGAGAAATCTTCTATAACTGGTGCTAGATCAAGTCTTTGTGCTAGCTGAATGCCTTGAAGCTTTAATGAAACATGAGATGAACAATGTTAGCAACCTTTCAGTCTTGGTCCCTTCAGTTCTGGAGTTGTTTTTTATGTTAAAGACTGTCCCAAGAGAAAAACTATTTTCAGTTATTCAAGCTGAAATTTGACATGTAGCCATTGAGAATGACCAGGCAACATCCAGGGAAAAATATAATTCTCAAATAGAACTTAGTAATATATAAAATTAACCTTCTGCATAGATCTCCTATTACCATACTTTCATTATTTACTCTACAAATACTTCTGCTTTAAATTAATACGACTGATCTGCATGTGCTCTTGAGAATCACGCAGACAAAATATGCTTTTTAGGAAACCAGTGATCAATATGGGGCTAATAATGAGAAAGCTAATGGATATTTTCTTTGATTTTTTAAATTTAGTATTTATAATACATTTATTAAAAAATATGCAAATTAGTCATTACCAATATACATATTAGTCATTACTAAAAAGACAATGTACAATTCAGGGTAAGTGACTGAGTTCTTTGGATACTGTGAATTAACTCAGTTTGAATGTAAGACAGTAAAAGGAAAACAGTCTCAAAGTAGTTTTATGAGTGGAAGACATAACATGCTTAACAGATACTAAAAGCTAAAAATGGCCAATATGAAATTTACAATGTTATTTAACATCCGTGTTCATTGTAAAATAAATGCCTACAGAACAGGAAAACCTTGTGATTATCCAAGTAGAAAAATTAATGTTGTTGAAATATTTACATGTGGTTAACCTAGAATGAGAAAAAGAATCAATTTTTAAAAATTTTTAGGAACATTTTACAAAGATCCATATCCTAACTATTTAGTGGGTACCTTTGGGAGCTCTTTTGGATCTCTTATTGTTTAATGTTCTCATTAATAGCTTGAAGCAGTACAGAGTATCCATATTCAAAGCTGGGGATGATCCTCTGGAAAATGAATAGGGGAAGAGGAAAGGAGAATGTGAGGGCTGCAAGTACTCTTACTACTAAAACAATTTTGTCAAGTAAGTAAAATTTCCAAACAAATGTCATAAATCTCACTAAGGATTTGTGCAGAGTCTGAAGTTGCAGTTGATAGCAAAAATGCATCATAGGAAAAAGACTGGATAAGAACCAGCATCACATAATGTCTTGTGCCTATACAGAAGTGTAGGCTGAATAGCAATTACCAATTAGCAATGTTCCTAAGAAAAAAAAGTCAAGAGAAAAGAGAAAACAATGGCTAGGGAATAGCTTTTTCAGACTGTCAAAGTAATGTTCTCTTCTGGCCCGAAAAGATCTTAAGTAGAGTACTTACCTAATATTTGGAACAACTTGCCAACCAAGATACAGATCAACTAAAATAATATGAAGTAGTTCAGCAAATGTGATTAGAAATCAAGAAGTAAGGTCTGCTAAACAGAAAGTCTTGTCACTTAGCTTTGAAAACAGAAGGCTGAAGAAAGAAAATAATGTAATGTCTTTAAATATGATAACGTTTGCCAGAAAACAAGGCAACAATTTTTTGGCTGTGTTATTTTAAACCAGAATTAGAAACAATGACTTAGGGAAAGGAGATTTTAGACAGAATTGTGTAGTACATTGTTTAAGAAGGCTTTACTACCCATATTTTAGTTTTTTAAAGAAAGTCTATATATTGTTGTTCTAAGTGAAGAACATGGAACTGAGTGAGTTTCTTCTGTCTTTCCAGTTGTCTATAATGTGATAATAATATGCAATCACAAATGTAGAAGCAGAGGGAAAAAAAGTTTATTTAAAAAATGGTAGGTACTTCATCCCAGTAAAAATTTGTATATATACATACATATAAAGCATGGAGGCTTGGGTAATGCTGGCTGGGCTAGAAGTCTAGAGAGAACATGAACTAATCTTTCTGTTAACTTGGATTAAGTATTAATGCACAAGTTAACAATGACGTTACATTCTACTCACTTTTAGACCGTTAATTCGTGCACCTTTATCTTTTGCCATAAGTATTCACAAAAAAACCCCCAGGTCTTCTGTAAAGAAGTTTCCTTTGTTTTCAATTCTAAATAAGAAATATTTTTTGAATAATGATATTCTATCTATTATAGAAAATATTAACACAGTAAAATTCCTTTGAAGTAAAATTTCATTGAATTCCCTTTATAGCATCCAATAAGACTAGTGACTTAGCCTTGAATTAAATTCCAACTTTAAAATTTGTGAACACTTATATTTTGACAAATGTTTAGGTTTTTCTTCTTTGTTTAGATTTTTCTGTATAGAATCAAATGTTAAGGGATAACAACCATCTAAAGCCAGAAAAGTATGAAAAGACATTTGTCTTTCAAGAAAAAAAGAGCACATCCTCATGATATGTTCAAAACTTGAATATAATTAAATGAAGTGTGTTTCCTGTGTTATAAAGCAGCAGTACATGATTAAATATTCATCAATTCACTTTGCTTCTAAATGCATGTGGCACTCACTTTGTTCTACTATTTTAATAAAATTGCTTTAGACCTGAAAAATATGGGACAAGACATTCATTAACTTACTTCATCATTCAATTGTCATTCAAGATACCCCTTTTTTGCTTAAATTTAGTTAAACCTTTTCAGTAGTAAGTTTGGAATTCCTCTCACTTGTAGGAATTCCTTGCAGAACGCTTTACTTTTTTTTCAAATCTACATCCTAATACCTGAGGCCCTTCCTGACCATTTTCCATCTCTAACTGCTTTTCAATTTCTTGGAAAAGCAAGACAAAGCAAAGCAAAAGGAATGAAGGAATTCCAAGAGGCAGAGCAAGAATTTAGTATGGTTTTAGAATAACCTACCTGGACTTATCTCAATCAATATTATGGCTGTATCTCTGAAATAGAATTTGGAGAAGAGATACAAAAATAGCTGATCAAAAAGGTTGTACATGAAAAACATACTTAAACCTATAGCACTTATTGACTGCAGCAATGACATTTTTCTTAACTGAATGACACAGATCACTTTTCAAAATGAAATTCAATTGTGATGTATTTTAGAATTGTATTTCCAAATTTATGGAGAGCTTGTTTTTGTTTTCTGTATTTTCTAATTCCCAAATATTTCTTTAATTCTGCAAGCAAAATACTGTCCTCCTACACAGTATAGCTACACATACTTACATCTTAAAACTGAAAAAAAAAGCTGTGGTTCTTTGATGATCATTTAAATTTAGCCTGGTCTGAGACTCAGCTCTATTCAGCAACAGAATATTAGAGGATAATTTTATTCTCTGCCTAAATTTCACAAATACACCAAATAAGACACAAAATGAAAGTAGGTTTATATTAATTGCTTTGAGTGTTATGTTGTCATAATTTGAGTATTATGTTGTCAAATGCTATTTAATATTATAAAAATATGCACATATACATAGACACACATACTTACATATATGTACATGCATAATCTTTATATCTGTTTAGGTACTACGTCTGTCTTTTCCTGAATACCTTATCTATGTATCCCCCATTGCTTACTTTTCTTCCTTATTGTTAGTCTATCATTTGGTTTAAGTCTTTTTATTCTTTTTGTCTTTAAGCAGCTCATTAACGAACTACTATAGTTCCAGAATAATTGCATACCTTGTAAGGAAAAAAATTCAGGAATGTCCTATACCCTATGCAAGTCTCTTGTCTGTTATACAGCTAAGTAGTGTTTCAGCATCCAAAAGGAGATGGATTCCTTTTGTGAGGGAATAAAAGATGTTTCAGTTTTCATCTAAATCTTTTTATTTTATGTAAAAAAGCTAAATCCTGGGAAAGTTTGTTTATTTCAAATCACTTGGCAAAGCCTATATGTTTTTACTTCTACTATGTGTTCCAGACAAGCAAAATTTTATATTTGATTAGACATAAAACTGATCTCAATAAAAATTTTGCTCATGCAGCCAGTATACCTAGGAGTAGTCACTGGACCATGTGGTTTTATTCATCAGTTAACTGATGAAGGGTCTAAGTTAAGTAGGAGTTATAGGACAGAATGTGACTCCAACACAGGTGAACAAGCAACTGAGAGTCACTTTCACTGCAGTAATTTCCCCATTGCAACCTCTCAAGGGAAAACTGTAGAGATGTTGGATACCCCTGCATGAAAGCCAGCATGAAGCAGTACAGGTCAGTTTCATATTCCCACATTCTGAATGAATGTGGTCCTTAGCTTTCATAACATTTAATTTCTTTTCCCAATGCCACAAACAAAAAAAGGAAAAAGAAAATCCTTTATAATACGTCAATTTTAACATTTTTTATCAGGACACTGTAAAATATAATTACTTTCAATGTGAGTCACAAGATGTTATGAGTCAGTAATTTCTATATGAACTTTCTGGCCCTATTATATTATTTTATATTATGCTGCCTTATGATGTACTATATTATATTATATACCATGTAATACCAGAGAATAGGATTTTCTTTGCTATTCCTAAAATGACTTAAATTCAAGGTTAAACCCCAGAGATTAGTAAATCAGAAAATAATATATATATACTCTTCAGTGTTTTTTTCAAGTTTTATTCTAATGGTGTCATGGTAGCAGTTATTACACTGTGTATGTTTTTCTTCCTTTTTTTATGTCATACTTTTCATAAATGCAAAAAACATATTGCCACTCGAAAATCTAGAGTCTTGGAGATTGCATTTATTAAAGGGACAGGAGGTAGAGATTTTGCTGAACCTCAATGCTTTTGTTTTAAAATGTCACCTGCTGTTTTTAAGTTATAGTTGCAACAATTGAACTACATTGTAGGCTCCCTGGTCAAACAAATTGAAAGGATGACAGGTTACCATGGAAACAACATCAGGGCAAGCCTGTGATATTGTTAAAAGAAAGCAATGGTTGCAAAATGAGCAGTGCTTGAATCACAAAACCAGATGAAATACTGAAGAATCCCTTCTCTTGAGAAAGAGCAAGTGTTTAAGGATCAGTCAGTGAGCTGCTCATCAGAGATTCACAATGTGGCAAATAGGTCCCTTCAGACTCTCTTACAAAGCTTCCAAGCACAGGCCAAAATTTATTTGTAAAGTACACAAAAGTCTAGACTGAAAAGAAAAAAATTGTTTTTCAAGCTATTGAGCCTGAATGGTAGAGCCAGTTAATCAAGGAGGAAAAGAAAACTCACACAATCCCCTGAGTTGTGACTGGAAAATATTTAAAAATGGGACATAAAAAGAGAAAAGGAACAGTGAAACTGTTGAAATGTAACAGGAGAATAAAATTTAATATATTTGTATGGAAATGGAAATGATCAGAGAATAAAATGAAGCAAGACCTTTGGCCAAATATTTAATAACTTTCCCACTTCAGAAGATATTGGGTCGAAATGATGGAGTTGTCTCCTCCAGATATGTATGTCCTAAGTCAGGTAGTCAGTTAAAATGAAGCCTAGCACAGACTAATTCAGATGTACTACCCTGAGGCTATTCCCCAAGGAAAAAAAATGTTCTATGATGTCATAAGCTCTACAGATGACAAGGCTCTGTATGTGCTGAGTGCAGTCATGGCCATGCTTTTGACAGTATTATATGTCACTCTTTTTGGCTTTGATGTATCTGGAGTCCACAGAGGTCACAGATGTTACTTGGGTGAGATGTTGTGATTACTCTTGACATGAAAAGGTTTTGTATGTGTTATTTTTGGAAGGGATTACTGTTACTTACAAAGGAAGTAACAAACTGCTGTCGTGAGGATGAAGATTTGCATAGACTATGTGATTCCACTGATAACATCTCTTTGCACTTTCACTAATTTTTGCTTTAAAATACATAGTGAAATTATTAACATCTTTTTTAATATAATCATCATGGGTGCTTAGTTGGTAGAAGACATTTGAAAGAAAAGATTCAGCTCCTGTTTGGATTCTGTCATTTAGAATTCCTCCAAACTTGAAAAGGAACATATTTTGTTAATGAATAGTGAAGCTTCCAGGATACCTTTAAGTATTTCTGATTATTTTAAAATATTTTCTATAAGCACTATTTCAGAAATAGAAAGAAGTATTTTCCCACTGCATCTGATAATCAATAAAAGTGACAAGAAAAAAACAAAATCAAAGAACTGCAATGTCATTTAATTGGACAAAATTCTTAAAATTAGGCAGCTATCTTTTTTAAGCATTAAAACTGTATAATAACATTTTTTTAAAGTTAAAATATGTTTCTCAGTGATGAGTTTTCACAAATCATTAGTGCTGTACATTTAAGTTCTCATTTTATCATGGACAAAACATCCTTCATGAATCTAAGATATGGGAGAATTAGAGGTTTGATTTTTTTTTCTATTTTGAATGTCAGTAACTTTGCTTCTACAATAGATTATGTAGGGTTTTTTTTGTTTGCTTTCAGAAATGTCTAGCTTTACTGACTCTTTGTCGATATCAAAATTTTAGGGAAATTAAGAATCATAAGATACAAGGCACATATTCCATAACTCTTGGGTAAGGCAATGCCCTGAGAATTATTTGAGAAGAGAAACAGAGACTGCTCCTTTCTGCTACTGAGCTAGGTAATAGCTTCCTTGGATCTAAATCAATGAGGAATGGCCTAAATTCCTGAGAGGGCAAAAAAAGCTTGATGAAGAAAGCTGCTTCAGTCTCCACACCAGTCTGAAAAAGGAGGTTTTTGAGGAAACACAATGATTTTCTGGCTTGTGAATATGCTCAAAAAAACCTTCCGTCTTAAAGCTCCCAATTTCAAATAGAAGCTTCCATTCTTCCAAGACAGACAAAATACCTGTACACAAGAATTCTGCATTGTTTTATTACACTGGTAACCTTTATGTAGTTGATTATTTTTTTCCCTTATGATATTACCAGGTTTCTATTAAATGTAAAAGGAAGGAGATTAGCTGAATTGGTCACAGCATGGTGCTAATTATGCCAAGGTCCAATTCCCATATGGGCCATTCACTTAAGACTTGGACTTTTCTGATCCTTGTGTGCCCCTTCCAACTCAAAAGATTCTGTAATGTCTGTAATGAAGCAAGGGAAATGAAGCAAAGAAGGTGATACAGAGAAAGATTCATATGGGATAAATGTGTTCTGTATTTCAGTGCATTGAAGTCACATGCATGCCTTTTAGAGTTATGCTTTCATGTCATAAAGAAGCAATCTGACCTCTTATGCAGCACCCACCACACACAGAGATGTGTATATTGGAGCCTTAACCTCTGGTGTTCCCAGAGAGCTGTGAAGAGGTAGAAAACACTTGGATAACAGGGGAACTTCTCATTCCCGGCCATGAATGTGCAAAAGGATAATACTGGGGCGGGGACGACGACCAAACCAAAACCAAAATAAACCACAAAAAAAAAACCAAACAAACAAACAAACAAAACCAAAAAAAAAACCAACCAAACAAACAAACCAACAACAACAAAAAAAAAAAACAAAAAAACAAAAGAAACCAAAAACCAAAAAAACAAACAAAAAAAAAAAAAAAAAAAAACAAACCAACCAAAAAAAAAAACCAAAAAAAAAACCCTTAAAACTCCTCTTGTGTTGGGGGTTGGGGTAGTATCTCACTGACAAAATTATCAGTGATTTCACTTCTGTGATGTACTGATGTCAGTAGATAGAAGTGCTGCCTAATTATCTATGACAAGGAGAGAAAAAAATGAAAAGCCGTAAATAAAATGCTAAAAGTAGAGGACTGCAGAGAAAAAAAACCCTTCAGCCTAAATGAGCTGAATACATTCAAATTATATGAGTTAAAAAACATCAGGAGGGAGATACATGAGCCAAGATACAGATTTTAAATTGTTCAAAGCATTTCTAAATTCTTCTTCAAAGTAGAGATCACTTTTGCGTTTTCGTACCACACTGGAAAGAACAGAAACCAAAGATGATGAACTTGAGACACCTAAGCTCAGAGTACATTCAGCAAAACTATATTAACTTGGTAACCAGCTATGGGAAATGTGTCAAAGGGATGACTTAGATAATTGATTATAATTCTGTAGTGACTGTACTGTAACCCAGGCACGTCAAGACAGTGGATGTGAATATGATTCGACATGATACTGCTGAAGACTAGCAGCAAATTTCCTTTCTAGATGTGTATCACTAAAGTAATTCTCTTTTCTCTTCCTTCAGATAGGACATGGGACCAAAGAGTATTTCCTGTCCCCTAAATTTGACTGTGAACACTGATTTTCACAGATGTCAGTAGGGGAGAGATTATTTCTGAGGACCACTCCTTTTTTTAGGATGGAAACACAGGTCCATGGTCTGAAACCCCACAGAACTAATTTGCTCCATAGTTTTGGAATGACCTCTGAGATATAAAATCACTAGTTTCACATATTTGATGTATTAAATATATCCTGCCTGGGTACTAATCCCTGAGAAAGAGACACAGTCTATTCAGCACCAAGCTAATACACATATATGCTTTTTAAGCCTAAGGAGAACTCCTTCTTTTTAATTCTTTTTACTTTAAAGTTTGTTAAACTATGTTCTTTACAATAACTCTGAGCATATATCTATATCTTGAAATTTAGACTAAGGGGAGAGAGATTATCCCAAAGAGAATCTGATAGAAACATACACACATACATTTATTAGAGTTCTTAAGTGTCCACAGTATTTTTATTTGCATTGTCAATAATTATTACTTTTTTTTGACAACAAAACAATTTGGAAGTACAGCCCATCTTAGGAATCATTCTGGGTTCACAGATGCTTGATAATTTGGACAAGGAAAAGAACAAACTTTTGAGGCCAGGACCAAGTCATGTGTAACTATTGCAACATTTCTTAGCCTGATATGACTGTTTATAAGATTGAATTCATAAAACATATTCATCATTAAATATTCAATGATGAAACATTTTGTGATGTTAGATGTCGTAAACAGTTCAGATAATATGGATAGGGATTTCGTGTAAATGTAATTGGCAGCATTCTAACAAAAGAACATCAATGATGGGTGACCTTAGGCTTTATACTTTGAGTAAACATCCATTCCTTTTAGTCCAATTCATTGCAAGGGGATAATATACAGAATGAAACTCTTTTAAGCGTAAATAAAATTACCATCATCAAGGTTTGCACAAGTCTGAAACAATGTCTACTGAGGCTGACGAGAATGAACATCAAAAAATTTCAATTAATGAAACTTTTGGGGCTTGCTACTATCTCACTATTTTCTAACTGAAAAGCAGAAATTGCTGTAGTAAAAATTAAATTGCTCACATTCAATGACACACTAATAAAGTAAGAATAAATTTTAAGCTATAGAACCAATTTTACATAAACACACTTATTTACCAGAATAAGTATTTTTGCATGCAGACAATATTATGTCAATGTTTCAACTGTCAGGCCCAATTGTTCCAAATTCTTTAGGCTGCAAACTTTTAAGGTTTCTTAGTAAGAGAATTTTGTGATCCAATAAATTTGTGTCCAGTTTAGAGTAACAATATAGTGTTCATATGACAACAATAGTGAAATGATAGTAGAAAAACTTCTTGTAAATCTGTGCTATTTTCCTCTATATTCTGTCACTTGCACAAGCTGAAGACATAGTTTTCATCTTTTGAGAGGGAAAACAGAAGTGAAAGAAAAAAGCACAGAAGATCTATACAAACAGAAACATCTCTTCACTATAATTCCTAGTTCAAAAGAAGCATTTCCTTAAATTATGCCTTTGCTGAGGTCCCTAATTAGCTATATTTTAAAAGTTGCTGAAATAAAGAACGTATCATCCAATAAAACAACTTGAATCATTAAAGAAGAATGTAATAATTTATTTTTAATACCTCACCCTAAATGAAAGCATCTGTTTCCACTTCAGTTAAAATTAAATGTTTAGAATTAATTTGTTAAAAGTAGGTAGAACTTTAAGTGTCTCATCATCAAGAATTTGATTAGTATTTTTTATAGCACTGATAATAAAAGACACACTTGTGATTCCTGTGGAGTCCTCATTTAATACTGAAGTCTCTCATTAAAATACCTTCATTTGGTATACAATTTGAAAGCGTTTCTAAGAGCTTCTATGCTGGATTATCTATTTGTAATTTTAACCACTATTTAATAGCTCAAACTCATAATACTAGCACTATTCCCTGACTTACTTTAGCTTCTGCTCAGGCAGACGATAAATTTGTGTTGCCTACGTACCAGGTTCTTGTCTGTATAATGCAAGGTTTATTTTAATATTTTAATGTAATATTTTTATTTATGTATATGTATTAACTAAAGATCTAGTTAGGTAATTTCATCAGTCTGGAAACTTCATGTAATTTACTGAGATTGAAACAATGGAAATAAAGCTTCAATTACAGGAAAATGGGGGAAAAAAAGGGTTATTGAGATGCATGCTTCCACCAAACAGTCCAAATGTGGCATTGTGATGAAAAAGAGGATGTCTGTTGTAGGGCAGTACATTGCATGATTACTCTTGTAGGTGTGCCTTCCATAAAAATTGCAATCAGATTTTAAGAGTACAAGGTGAGGCAGAAGCAGTAGTCATAAATGTCCCTGTAATGGTAATACAGAAGTACTTCTATACATAGCAGTGCAGCACAAGATTTATGAGTGACCACCTCTGCCCACCTATGAGATAATTTGGCAACTTCATTCTGAAGAGAAGGGGAAATTGCACAGATCAGCAAGGCTGCAGCCTTACATACCAAAGCCTGAGGCAACTCCATCAATGTCATTAACTTACAGTAAATGTCATGGCTACTCTACATTGACAAAATGAGAGATCTGTGTGAAGTTAACTTCTACAAAAGACACAGTGGTTTTGTTTTGTTTTGTTTCTAAGTTTTGTAACATACCCATTCTGTTAACATGTATTTTCTCTAGTTGACATGTACAGTTAACACCTGTCCATTTCTGGACCATATTTTGTATAGCTAGCTTGTTTATCTGTGAACTATTGAAATTATCGGCCTTTTAAGATGTTGCAAGACATAGACTGATGTCCGTGTCCAAGTATGTCTCAATACAGTCTTAACACATTTTTGGCTATATTTTCACTTGACATTTTTACTTTGGCATTTCTGAATTACTCAGGAGACTTTGAAACTGATGTTGCATAGCAATACTAAAAAAGGAAAAGAAACATGAATGCTTATATATACATATATGTATATATATCTCAAGTTGTGTATGTATATAAAATATTTTTCTGATTACTTGTTATTAATGTTTTAATATCTATTTTTTTCAGGAATATTAATCATAGTTAACAGATTGTTTACTTAAACTTATTTGGTTCTCTTCAATCTACAAAAACACTTTTAACACCCTTAGTGTTTCAGTTTGAAATGTGTTAAAAGGTAGCATTTTTATACCTAACATGTTCTTATTAATCCACGAGTTATGAAGCTTTATGTAATACTAAGGATTTTAACATTTCATCCAAAGTGTGTAGATAGAGCTATCAAGCACCATTAACCAAAGATGTTTCCCACTGTCTATTACTGTATTCGTATACATGCTCCCAGAACTGAGGTAGCCAGCTCCCTCATCACCCTAGGATGAATCCCATCCTGTCCCATAGACTTGTGAGCACCTGAGCGGCTGAGCAGGTCACTAAATACCTCCTCATGGATTACAGGCATTTATTCTGTCCCCCATCCCTGTCTATCAGTTCAGGAGGCCGCTGTCCTGAGGATAGCCTGTCTTACTGACGAAGATTGAGATAATGAAGGTGTCAAGTACCTCACCCTTTTCATTGGCTTTGGTGACTATTTTCCCCACCACATCCAAGAAAGAAATGAGGTTTTCCTCGGCCTCGTTTTGTTATTAACACATTTATAAAAATCCTTTTTATTATATTTACAGAAGTGGCCGGATTAAGTTTCAACTGGGCTTTTACCTAATTCTTTTTTTATATGACCTACATGACCTAACAATATCCTTTAACATTTCCTGAATTGCCTGTCCATTTTTCCAAATGTGATACACTCTCTTTTTTTTTTTTTTTCTTAAGAACCTGATACACTCTGGTTTTTTTTCTTAAGAACCTAAAACCTTTGCTACTGCATTTAAACCTGCAATTGTTGCTACGTTTCTTCCTGGCAGGAAGGAAATGGTTGTCAGATCTGTACTGCATTTTGATCTAAACAAACACTAGGTAGGAGTTTACTCAAAGACTTAATCTTCTGTGTCAACACCTTGTGCATGGATAGCTATTAATGTTTACTACATTGTTTTCTGTGTTGACATTTATTCTCCAAGAAAACTTCAACAATAATACTTTGTCTTTTGATTATATCATAGGCTATGTGAGTGTTGGATTATCTGAAGTAAAACTGCAGTTTTTGGTTTTGCTTGAATACAGTTGCTTCTGCTTTATAGCTGCATAAATGACTTTTCATGGGCCCAGATTTCTTAAATGCTGCAATGGTTTAAAATTCTGTTCCATTAACATTTAGCTTTCAGAAAACATAATTTGCAGTCAACTCATTCTATATAATATCCACAGGAATGCCATTTAAAAGGATGCATAAACACAGCCAAGTAAACTGCTAATTTTATTCCAGAAAACGTTTGCCTAACTTTTTGTGTGTGTATTTTCCAAGCCTCATTTCTTTTCACAAAAAACAAATTTATCTTTCCATAAAGGTACAAAAATATCAATGATGTTCTGTGATTGACTTACACTGACTTCTCCAACTCCACTTTCTCTTACCCATTCCACAGCATTTCCAAAGCCCCATTTTTACACATAGCATTATTCTTTTTTTTTTTTTTTTTTTTTTTTTTTTTTNNNTTTTTTTTTTTGTTCTCTTTCATGGTCCACTGAAACTGTATAGGAGTTAATACATTTTTAGTTACCCATGTAGTGAAATTTAGTCTTTAATGTTTTAAAGGATTTGATTTTCCCAATAGGCACTAGACAAATCAATGGCATTATTTTAAATACATGGATTTACAAGGGAACTAAAAAGACTTTAATCTTCCTCTTACCACTGTTTTCCATGTTTCAGATTCAGTTTGATTTTTTGCCTTTGCAGATGATATGGGAATGGGATCATTTATCTGGGATTTTGTGGTTCTGCCTACCTCTGTTGGGACAGGAACTCCAGCTGTCTGCTGGCTGCTCAGAAAGCCCAGACGAGCCACCAGTACACAAGCACAGCTCCTGTTCAGTGGCTCTGAGCTATCGAGAATACACTCTGCACACACTGACCATCTGCCCTCACTCTATGAGCAGAGTTGCAGTGGACATCAAGGGTAGGCAGCAGGTGTTACAGCTTTGTCCAGGATAAATGCAAGGGCCACAGGACCTTGCAGAGTAAGCTCTTGGACATACTGTAGGTGGGTACATGCAAACCAGAAGCCTATTCTGTTACTTTTTGGCTGTCCAAGAAGCCAAATGATGCCTAGTGGCCATAGGTTGCTAATTTTGTCAAAGTGCCTGTGATACTTTCTTTAATCAGTTCCTCTTCAGAGCATTGTAAAAGGCTATTAAACCATTGTCTTTACACAGGGAGAGAACAGCATTCTAAATAAAAAATGAGTGGGATTTAGACAAAGTTCAGAAAAAAAAAATTCTGCTCCTCCGAATATGACCAGTTTCTGTCTCTTCTGCAAGACTCCTGAATTTAACTGTCTCTTAAAGTTGCTTATTTTCTGTCTCTGGGAATATATAGGTTTGTCTGAGACTTTGCAGGACTGAGAACTTATCAGATGTTCATAAACAAAAGGCGTACAGGAAATAGTAATGTTTACAGCTGTATTTCCTCAGCTGGCATTTTCACAGATACCCAGTCTTGCATTTCTCTCCAAAATGTGGATACACCTCCCAGTATTTTGGAAATAACAGGGAAACGGAGAGAAAAATAGTGAACATATTATCAAGATATGTATACAACAGATTGGTAGTGTGATACAATGCAGTAGCAGTAAGAACATTTGTCAAGTATTTGGCTGCAGTGCTGTTTTTTTGGTTAATGGCATTTAAAAGGATCTCTCTCCCTGCTCTGAAGGAATGCCTTCATTCCATCCCTCTATTCATGTAGACTTTACTCTGCTGAGGGACACTGTCCCTCATGTTAAAAATTGTTTCTCTTAGCAAAACAATATTCTTGTGGAGAAATAATAAGTCAAGAAAGCAAGCAAACACAAGTTTCTTCATGATTCTCTAGATCAGCAATGTCCTCACTTCTTTGGATCCAGTCGACTGAGCCTAATATGCTACACTGCTTTTATATATTTTATATAAGTCAGTACATTAAAAAAAATCTTGGAGAAGGAAATAGAATCCAGGATTCCTTCCTTCAACACTAAGTGCTCTCAATACTAGGCCACAGTGTAATTCTTCTGGTGTTTATATTTTTAAGTATTGAAATTTCAATTATTTACACAAATGTTTAAATATAGATAGGATATGTTGAAAACATAAAACTCATCCAGTACAAAGATTGCAATGTACTCAATCCAGGAGGGGGGTTTTGTTTTGTTTTTTTGTTGTGTTTTTTTGTCTTTTTTTTTTTTTTTCCCTACTGAGAATGAGACATTTATATGAATTTCTTAGAGTTGTCTTCATATCTCAAGCCAATGTTTTAATCACTAGATAAAAAAAGCCTTTCCTCATCCTTTAGCACCAAGAGAATGAGAGTAGGCATCGACATCTAACTGCAGGAGACAGTTCTGGACTAGGAGCTCTGAGAAGTCTTCCAGCTAAGCTGGAATCACATTTGAGTAGTCTTGAACTGCACTAGGAAAATCGTAGCAATACTTTTGTCTCCTTTTTTCTAACAATTTTGTTTTATATGTGCATTTAAGACCAGTATAAGGATCAACATCAACAAATGCTGGATTACCTGCATGATTAATGAAGGTAACCCCACCAGTTTTGATTGGAAGTCTGAAACAACTCCACAATGAAATCTCCTCGTTTCCCAGATGTGTCATAAAACTGAAGCAAAAGATAATTCTTAACTGTAAATACAGCTAAGTAAATAGTAAATACTGTAAATACTACAGTAAATGGTTTCAGTAGAAAAATATAGTTTTTGCAAGGAGAATATGGCCTTGGATTGTAAAGGAACACATATTGTGTATTTAAGTTTGCATATATGTGTGTATATTTTAACAGTGCCAGAGGAAACAGGATATATCTCTGCCTGACGCTTCTCTGAAAAATGCACACTATGGTATATTATATATGTGACATTGCTTATAATACATATCATATAATGCATACTTAAGATATAATGTATACATAAGATATAATGTATTACACAATTTTTAACTTTTGTTCAAGAAAGATGACTTCCATACCTCAGAACATCCATTGAAAAATTACTGTGTCGCTTTAAAAGCATGGTTTGATCACAGTTTCATCTGCTACACTGATTTTCTGAGGAAGAGCCTTTCCTTAGCTAATATAATAATTGCATTGATACAATGATGGAGTTTTGGGTTGCTCCTCTGGAAAACTGTGATGCTCTATTTATTAAATTCTGTAAGATCAAACACTTTTTAATGACTCTTCTATGTTACTTGCAATTTGGATCTAATTGGGAAGATAACTGTTCCCTTGTTACACCATGTATTTAAGTCTTGATAGAAAACTACCTTGTGAACATTGAGATTTTGGAACTAATATCAAACTAAGGTAACTGCCTGAGGAATGGTATGAATTATATAATTATTGGCATAATTTAAGTGAAAAAAATACAGGGCAGAATGAACAGAATAATTTTAGTTGCATCACTTCAGATCTCACTGGCTACATAATAGGAATGTAACTTGAATTAATTGAGCAGAATTCATTCTAACAGGTACATAGATGTCAGATTTTTTGACCTTTGCATTTTGTACCTCTCTATGTAATATCAAAGAACCTTGTCAGTCTAACCCAAAGGCAGACATAAGATGTTACAGAATGCAAGTGCTAATGGATTTCCAAGAAGTACATAATGCTTCACTTATCTGCCAAGACACTAAGGAGTTCGTGGTAATATATTTTATAGAGATACAAATAGAAAAAGCTGAATAACCAACCCAGTTCCATTCAATTCAACAAAGAAAATACTAGGCAAACTTAATTTTACAAGCACAGGTAATTGCACTATGACATTCCAAGGCTTGAGAGATTATAGATGGCTTTCCATTCAAAGAACAAAGCACAAAACTACTAATTACTTGGCTCCAGATTCATCATGAGGATACTACAGGTAATGTTTTATAAAAACTGTTTTAAAATTGACTATCTTTTTACATAAAGAGGTATACAATTTTAAAATGAAGTTTTTTGAAAGTTTCATGTATTTGGGCTGACACTGGTAGGATTATCATAACAAGCAAGAGGAAAATCCACATAATATCTAAAAATAAGTGCTAGTTCACTCACAAGTGGAAAACATAATAATTTATTAGACACCTCCCTTTGTTTTGGTGAAGAAAGATATGCTTTCTCCATGCAAAAAAAAACTTGAATAAAAATAGAGAGAGACACCTCACATGTTAGGCTTTAGACTCACTGAGCCAACAGTGCTGTCCTTAAAGCAGCAACAATATTTAGATTCAGAGAAAACAGAAGTGGGAAGCCTTCTATAAATTCTCATCTCTTTCCTCACTGTGGCAAGTCTAGACACTACAGAATAACCGAAATTTTACTGTTTAACAACTGACTCATTAGCAGGAAGGAGTGGCAGAGACACCTGGTGAACTGACCTCAGACCCCATTCCCTGTCCTCCTGCGCCACTGATGGGGAGTAGGTAGAGAATTCAGGAATAAAGTTGAGCCTGGCAAGAATGGTGAGGAGAAGGAAAGGTGTTTTAAGATTTTTATTTATTTCTCATTATGTTACTTTGATTTGATTGGTAATAAATAAATTAATTTGAGTGTGTTTTGTCTGTGAAAGTAACTGCTGACTCTCCTTGTCCTTATCTCAAACAAGGAGCTTTTCACTATATTTTCTCTCCTCTGTCCAGCAGAGGAGGGGAGTAACAAAGCACCTTTGGTGGGCACCTGGCCAAGCCACCACAGATCTGTGCATGCATTATAAACTTCAATTTATTTGAATTGAAGATTACTAGGTCTTCAATGAAACCAAATCACATTTCTTTAAATCTCCATTTTTCATGTAGCTGATCATATCTCAGTTTGAACTGAATCTTGCCCAGAGAATTTTTGCTCATTTTAATTCATTCAAAGTTCAAGATAAACTCATGACATGCAAAGCTAATGCAACAGAAATGGCTATATATTTAATAGATATTTAACACTAGTTTATATTAAATTATTTTATTATATTTTGTTTTAACATGAAAAGTGAAACCTTAGCATTGACTATGTTCAGTAATTAATTTTGTGTGACTTTCAATTTTTGCAATATCTCTTTTGAAGAAATAGCATTCTGAATACCATCTGTTGGTAATGAAAAAAAAAAAAAATATATAAACACATAACCAAGTACAGAACTAAACTGCCCTAAACAAAAGTTTGTGTTTTATGACTGTAGAAAGCATGAAATACTGCCCCGGTTTCAGCTAGGGTAGAGTTAATTTCTTCTCAGTAGCTGTTAAAATGCTATGTTTTGGATTTGTACTGCAAATGGTGCTGATAACACAGTGATATTATGGTTTTTTTCCAAGTCAAGTTTATCATTAGTCAAGGACTCTTCATGCTCTGCCAGTGAGCAGGTAGGCAAAAAACCAAGCTGTGAGGGAGAATAGCTGAGACAGGTGACATGAACTGACCAAAAGTATATTCCACACCATAGAATATCATGCCCAGTATATACACTGGGGGAGTTACCCAGAATGGAGGCTGATCTAGGTACAGGAAAGGGCATCTCTCATAATTCAGTGAATGTTTAGCAATTGTACTGTGCATCACTTGTTTTTTCCCTTTTTATTATCATTATTGTTATTATTTACCGTTATTATCGGACTTTGCTTTCTTTTCAATTATTAAACTGTTCTTATCTCAACATACAAGTTTTGCTTTACTTCTCCCTAGTCCATTGGGGATGGGGAGGTGAAGTGAGAGATGGTTGAGAGAGCAGCTGCATGGTGTTTTATCTCCAGCTGGGCTTAAAACCATGAAAAATACTCACTTAATCAGAAGGCTGTCAAGGTTTTCTATCTATGCTTTTACTTTACCTGTCACGGTGGACACTAAAACATTATGATCTTGGTATGTCGGGAAAGTGCTAGAACTCTGTGGTAGCTGCTTACCTCATGAATGGGTATATTTATAGTTTAAATCATGTACTACAGTAAGGTACATGAGAATTCTGATTACTACAGATTATACTGTTTTCTACAATATAGCTAATCATTAAAACTTCCAGTTCTATCAGTAACAATACCCTTCATAAATGGAACACACACCTGTTATATTCTGGAAAGCATTTGGAACATGAGAAAACTGAGCCTGAAACAGAAAAACCCAAACCAAACAAACCCCCGACAAAACCCAAATGCATGATCTCCCCGAAACCCTCCCTCCTCCTCAAAACCCAAATAAATCAAATGTTGCAGTTCTATGGGCCTCAATTCTACAAGTCTATTTCTTTGCTCAGTTCTCAAATTCCCCTCAGCCCTGTTTCACCTAAATCACTGAAAGTGCCCAAAGGAAAACTGCTGTAAGCCTTCTCTGAAACATTTCTATTTAATGCTCTGAAGTCTGTTCAGTTTATTCAAGTTCAGTATACCCATAATTTTGTCTTTTTAATAATTTGGCTTCTGTTCCTTCTGTAATATTATCTTAAATTTTAAGAATAACAATAAAAATATTTTAAACGCTATCAATGTACTGCGATTTAGCATTACTCCCTATCACTTTAATATTTAATTATTTTTTTAAATCAAATCTGCAGCTATTAAGAATTATTTTCATGTTGATATCAAAAGGCCAACAGCACCACCACCACTTGTTCTTGAATTAAACCAAAAGAAGTAGAACCATCTACAATATGAATGTCCAGAGCAGGAAACCTTCTTAAACCTTTGTTAAAACATATGCAATCAGTGATTAAAATCTCAGAAGATACAACTACATTTTAGATCCTTACCATGGTGACTGTGAATGTTTCATAGTTTCTAATACAAAACTCACTAAATAATATGCACATATCATAAATTCTCTGAGAAATATGTCTTTCATGAATATGATATAGGAGATCAATGCTTACATTTTTAACCATTTATAAACTCATATATAATGTTGTTTTGATCAAATCTATAAGAAAAATAATACCTTTTTTATTTAGTAGGTACTTTGAATTTTCTTGGCCTATTCTGTACTAGCATAAAAAACGAAATTCAGATTCTTAGCTATACACAGATGTATCTTTGCTGTTTCGTCTCTGGACTCCTCTGGACCACCAAGTCCAGCCCTCAGTAGCTCCTTATGCCAGGAACTCTGGTCCAGGGCAGAACGGTGGCGGCTGTTTGCCGGTAAAGACAGACGGACCACTTGCGTATATATCAGCGTTCTTTATTTTCTCTCATGGAGGGAAAAGGATCGTGTATAGAACAAGCTGTGAGATGGTGAACCTAGCAAGAGTGGCCCAGCTCGTCTCTCACCAGATCTCATATGCCCTCTGTCGGGGGAGGGCAAGGCGAGAGACGAGCCAATAGGCAAATGACTGACCAGTGACATCTGGCCAGTCCTGGGTGAACAGGGGAGGGACAGGTACAAAGCAGCGCTATGACTGGTCAGACCACCAGTGGATTCTCGGTGGTCTGCCCACTGCTACAAACAGATTCCTATTTGTAACTTTCCATCCATCTTGCATTACATAGCTACCCAAGCAGGATTAAAAAAAAAACCCACCTTTATTTTTTATCCTCTTCCTTCCTTCCTTCCTTCCTTCCTTCCTTCCTTCCTTCCTTCCTTCCTTTCCATAAAATGCAGAATTACTGCACAAAGCCTATGTCATCATATTTATGTGACATAACTTATATGTATTTATACTGAAAGTAAGCTTTAGAGAAATAATTTCTTGGATATGTTATAGTCAAGTTTCAAATGTGACACAGTATTTCACTTGTAAATCAGATTTTCAGAATTACTCTCTAGACTTGTCTTATAAGAAATGCTGAAATCTTCCAGTAGAAGGCTGCTCCTGTCTTTAAGGCAGTGCTCTCCCTCTGGCAGGCAGATGTGTAAATCCAAATTTGGTCTTGCATTAAGGGTGTTCAACAGGCCTTACTGAGACAAAATGTGTGGCAGATACTCTTGATAGAATGTTAGTTACTTGGCTTGGCTTTTTTCAAGTTTAAAGTTTAAAGCTTTAAAGTTTAATAAGTAATTCATATAGTCACGAAATATTTGTACCCAGTCTTACACTTAATCACTTCCAGCAAAATCAATATTTTCTCTTTGAATGTAATAGGAGGCACTGGAAATAAGTAGGAAATCTGTAATAAAAAGCAATGACATTTTGCTTACAGTTTTATTCATACCACCTTCAAGCTCACTGCACCATTCATGACCTCATGGGCTTGAATATAGTCACTGAAAAAAAAAATTCCTATTTCTCAGCATTGATCTGAGCCCTCAGTGTTGGTTAGCAGCTCCCCACATAATCCACCATAAAAAACAGACTCTTTTTAACAGTAGACTATTATTTTGAAAGTAATGTATTTTTGCACTTTATGTGTCATAATAAGCATGATACGTGGTTAGCACAGGCTTTCACAGACCTTAAAGATTAGCTAGGAAAAACCCTTTTAACAGCAACATTCCAAGATGGGCCAAATATCTCTTGAGTGCTCTGTAACAGTGATTTCAGATATGACAACAGGAACGTTATTTTGTATTCCCCTGGCTTTTTAAAAGTGCATGGTATTTGTGTGTAGACATAGATCTCTCCAATTAATAAAGTTCTGTATATTTGTCAAGCATGAATGCTTGGTAGTTTGTACAATGACTATTTTTAATTTCTGCCTATTTCTACCCACCCATGTGTTTATTTATCTACCTACTTATGAAGTGTATGTATTGCTTTCTATGTATGAAGAAGATTACCCCACAAACTCTTATTTCCAAAGAATCAATAAATATTTTTGCGCAATGCATATTTATAGACACCTCTGTCTTACTTGCTGAAAACAAAAACAGGTGTTGGGGTAGGCATACAGAGTACCAAAATCCTTTAATTCTCAAATCTAGAATGGTTTTGCCACTTTTTTTTTTTTTTTCTGACAGTAAAGATAATACTCTGATAATCCCAAAACCTGTGGGCATTTTTCATGTAAAGATCTTTCTAATTCCTCCCTGGAACCCCAGCATGCTTTATGACTATCCAGTAGATGTTATTTTGTCTAAACCTGTCCTTTTCCATTGCTATTTTTTTAGTCCATAATAGACTTATTCTTATGATAATTATTCTCCCTCTCATCTCCTCTTTCCATACCTATCTTTCAGTGCTGTGTTGATAACCTAAGAATGGTAGTTTGTCAGTTTAGTAATTAATTTGACATTTCAAGCTCTTCATGCTCAGTCATGTCATACAGCCAAACTGTGGCTATATTAAGTATTTGGTGGTAGGTTTACAACAACACAGTCTGAGCCAACTACTTACTTTTAAGTTCTTGTATGTTCTTCTTCTGTAAGTATTGCAGTTGCCCCTCTTGTTGTATGTTGTTTTGCAGACAGTTGCCAACATCTTCTAGAGGTTACACGCATGATTCCTAGCCAGCCCTAGGGACAGAACACTTAATATCATCCCATTACTGTCTGTTCAAATAAAAGTTCTTCACTTGTTCCTGTCATCAAAGATGTCTCGTGAATAACTGCACCGTTTGTCAAATATAATAAATAATTTGAAAAAAATTTCTTCTTTAGGTCTATAAATACAAAGAATGGATTTAATGGCAAGTATTTTGTGCTATTTTAACAGGCTTATTTACATTTTAATCATTATGTCTTCATATCATTACCGATATTTAGCTTTATTTTCTTCGGAAATAAGAATAAGAACTTTATTTCCTTCGGAATATGTTACAAATCATAAATTAGTATCTTACTGGATAAACATGATTTCAACAGCATTATCCCTTTACCTACATTCATGTGAACACAAGATATCCACATTGAACAAACAGCTCTACTTTGCAGTACAGAATTGTTTAGTGTCTCAACAGGTACAAATCTGGGATGTGTTGGTGTGGTTGTCTGTGGATCTGTGCATGTATAAACTGAGTCTGAGGGAATACTAGTCTAAGGCCTGACACTAGCAAATGTTATGTTTAAACTCCTTAGATGTGAACAAGATCTTCATAGGAGCCAAGATACCTCTCTTCTCCATCTTCCTGTGAAATAATCCATGTGAATTCACACTGAGACATCTGTGCTGCTTAGGAATTCCCCCTTAGCTCCTCTGTTCTTCATCCTCAGCTAATGCATGGATAACTTCACAGATAATACTTTCATACAGATAATTCTTCTAACAAAATCTTGACATTGCAGCAGCATGACACATGAAAATTATCAGTATATATGAGTTATCTGGTATCAAACAATTCCTTGAGAACATATTGTTTTCTCATTATCTGTACTGCAATTCAATATTTACCCATCACTGTGATCAACCTTTTTCTTTAGTGATAAAAATGCAAAATACTGTCATCATGTGTCCCTGTATTACAGTATTGTCATTGCTAGTAGCACGCTTCATACTGAATCTGCAAAGCTTCTGAGTTTTGTCATATTTTCTCTGTCTGAATTTTCTTGACCTGACTGCACCATGATTTCACTTTTCCCTGTTTGATCAGGTGTCTATGGCTCATTTTTTTCTTGCTTTCACAGAATCACAGCATGGGTAAGGTTGGAAAGGACCACATCTGGTCCAATCTCATCAAGCAGGGTCATCCTGGAGCATATGGCACAGGATTGTGTCCAGGCATAATCTCTCTGGGCAGACTATTGCAGTACTCAGTCAGGCAGTAAAGAAGTTCTTCGTCATGTCCAGGTGGAGCCTTCTTTGCATCAGTTCATAATTATGTTATATAACCATAGTTTATATAGATAGCAGTAATAAGTAGTTATTCTATGTAAAGACTTTTATAACTCTAATTACTCATTTATGACTGATGTTGTGTAGACAAAAGCATGACCGATATGAAAGGGGTGTTTTTCAAAAAATAAGAGACAGCGTGCAGCCTAGAGCAATAGCTGCATGGGAAACTTAAAGAAAAGATGAGCATTAAACCAGTAAAAGGCATAGAGACTAAGAATTGTATATGGTTTATTTTTAATTATACTATGAATACTACAGAGAGTTTTTCTGCATAAAAGTATTCTGATTATGCTATTATTCTTTCTTATATTTTCTGTAAAAACAGGTCTATACTAGCAATGATTCTGGAAGTAAATTGTTAAGATATTTGTTGTTCTAAAAATATCATTTGCTTTTGTGTAAATGCACATATATATGCACACATATGCTATATATATGCATATGTATGCACATGTGCACATCAGGCAAGCTTATTTTCTGTCAACATAAGAGATTTTGGATATAACAACACACATTCACAGATGAAATGTACATAAAACATTTTGTTTTAGTAAGGTTATTTTGATCAGATTTTTTTTTTGATGCAGACATGACAGTACATATCACTTCTATTACATTTCAATCACTATATCCACGAAACGTGCTTGAATAGAAAGTTCTGTTCTTAATGCTCCCGCAGCAAAATGTCAGTTTCACAGCAATTTGATGTAGTACTTAAATTTTGTCCAAGATCTTCCATCTGTTTCATATTTCCATATGTTGATTGGCATTTGCATGCATACAGCATCCGTCTGTCCCATGAGTGTGCATAGGTTCACATATTTTCTGTACCTCTGTCATGGGACATAATAACTCTGTGATACATTTGCTTGAGATACTCTTCCTCAAATGCCTTATTTTTCATAGATCAAATAGCCTTTCTAGCATGAAATATTATGGCTGGAGTAAATTGATCAGTACACAATGATGAATCTTCATGGCTTTCAGGTTCTTGTGCATTGTGCCCTTATCTACTTAGCAAAGGTGGCTTGCCACATCCTTTTCTCACTGCAGGGGACATAAATTCTTACGTATTCCAGAAAATACTTGACTTGATATATAATAGTATTAGGTTTGCCCTTTTAACAGGGATGCCACATTGGCTATTTATTTGTTAGCACATTCAAATTCTTTGTACTACTGAAGTTTCCATTTCTTAACTCTATAGCTTACAGCTGACGTCTCAGAATAAGGTTTCTTACCAACAATACGTTAGCATAGAACTGGATCTACAGTGCTCACATATCTCAATATACCAACAATTGTTCCTTTATTCACTAAAATTCCTGTTATTTTAAGCTGTTTTCTGAACACCAAGATATAACTGTCAAGGAAAACGTAATTTTCTTTTTTTTTTTTTTTTTAAATCATTTGCCACCAACAGAATGGCATTTGGGGAGTGTTGGGAGTGGGACAGTGGTGTTTCCCTTTTCTTTTTTATCATTCTTTTTCTTTTCCTGCATTTCTAAAAGGACTGTCCTTATCCCATTATATTATTGTAGAGATATTGGGTCTTAGTGGAATATCAGAACTACACTGACAGGAATGGGATCAAATTGGTTACCAGGTTATCTTACTATCTTCTCTAATACTCATTTCTTTAACTTCAATATTCATTTGACAGTTCCTTAGGTTTGATAAGACTACACTTAAATATAATGAGTTAGAAGTATCTTTTTGCTTACATATAGCTACACTTAAATAGAAAACCCTGTTCATGGTCTGTTGGTGTACTAAAGAAATTAATCAATCTATTTTCTTTAGCTAAATCACAAATCATAATGTAATAGGTCATATTTTCATCAATTCTTTCACTGACTCACAGAGAAAAAATTTGCCCTAAAGGAATTTGCTTACAAGTAGCATTCTATTTCCAAGTTAAGAGTAACTTTGCAAACATCTGTTTGCAATAGAGGGGTAAGTGGTCAGAATTGTGCAGTGTTGTTTTAAAAAGCTAAAGAATTGGTGAGGGTGGTTGAGAAAAACAGGAGCTGGGCCCCTTGCTTATATTGCACCTGACTCAGGTATAAGCAGGTATAAGCAATAGGTATAAGCAGGGCCTAACAACTGAGTGATGTCTGGAGGGAAAGGGATGCCTCCCCACTTGACATTGTTCTAGTGAGGCCCAGCAGAACATTGCATCTCTGTAACAGCCAACAACCCCACTCCCTTCACCCTGAAAAACAAGCCTTATTATAAATCTGCTTCATTAAGGAGATAAGGATGTGTACAAAGACCCACTGATGAAGGTCAGAGAGTCTTTACTGCCACCTCAGGATGTGAAGGAGGACTTAAGTGTTTATTCTACCTCTTTGTCAACTATACATTCTGACCAGGACCCTCATAAAGCCGCAAATATCCCCTGGGATGCAAATGGAGGGAGTTTATTTTATGCTAAATTCCAATAGCCTTAACACAACAGTAAGCTATTAATGCAAGAAAGCAGGACTCTTAGAGGCATGCATCTTGCAAACATCATGTGATTAGCATCCCCTACTATTAACATATAATTAAACACAAAATTGGTTTTTATTGTTAAAAGAAAACATTTGCAACCACTGGCATATGTCATATGATTACCAGATAACATTCTTGATAAATGGTGTATAGGAAAATAAATTCAAATATCATACCTCTTCAGCATGTATAGTGTACATATACACTATGTATGCATGTATGCATACATGTGTGCATACATACATTTTCTATGTAAAGTTGGTTTTTTTTATTATTTGTATAATATGCCTTGTCTGGAGTCTTAATCTGAAAAAGAGTTTAAGAAATGGTACTGAAACCTATGCAAGGGAATAATTTATCAGTCATATTCTTATTCCAGGAATCTGCAACACAAAACAATAATTTCAAAAATGGATGGTAAATTTAACTTGCAATAAAATTTTTTCCTTTTTTTTTCAGATGCTCTTATGTATATTCTTATCCATATTTAAAACATAGTGATGGCCCATAGGCACCTATTCACTAGATTTCTGGAACAGAAGCAGAACAAATGTAATAAAAATGAAAATTAACATTGAAAACTGTGCTAATAACATATTTTTTAAAAGTCCTATAATACAGGCTGCTAAAATATAGAACAATTTTCCAATTACTGCTTTCTGAAAAAAAAATTGCTTCTGCAGAAGTCATGGCTGAACTTTGAGCAAATATATTAAGGTGATAATAACACATTGGACTGGTGAACTCTGCTCCTCTTGATTTATAACACAGCATTCACTTACAGTTAAATGAATGTTCATGTTGCCTTAGTTCCATTTCTGTCTTCTGCTCTGTTAGCCAAATGCCAGGTTGATTTTAAAAATCTTCAGTGTTTTATAAAGCTTGAATCTCAGTTTCATAATTATTTCAGGTGTTTTCTTCAACCTCAGTAATGGTAAATTTGATCTAGTTTTTTAACATTACTGAACTATAAAGTACTAGAATACAAAAGCCTCAAAATAAGGCCTCAAGATCCAAGAAGTTATTATTTGGGACAACTAAATAAGTACTTCTCAGTGGTGTATTTGTCTTCTGTCTATTCTAGAACACGTTTAACCTCATTTCATTCAGGGCATATACCAGATCATACAGTGTTTTGTTTACTTCAGGTTGAGTATTTTCAAAAAGGTTATTACTGTGGAATAGCTAATACATCATAATTAGTTATTCCAGGGTAACCTGCTCATGCCCATAACCTCACTTAGTTGTTCTACAAATCTAAGTCACGTCTATCTACTTATCATTCTAATGTGAGTAAAGTTCTACAGCCTTTGGGACATATTTGAGTACTCTTGTATAATACTTCATTCTTTGAACAAACCCATTGGATTCACTTTAAAGGCTCTCAAAGACTTCAATGAGCTGTGAAATTAAGCTCTACCCTTATACTCTTTTCAATCTGAATTTCATCATGGACATTTGTACAGCTGTTTTGTTGTATGAATGTTTGTGGAAGAGCTTTTAATTCACCTGAATCCCTGATATTCACAGATGAATGACCATATTCATAATCCCACCATATAAGCATGAAATTACTAGCAGACTTTGACAAGACAAAGTTGAATGAAGGTTGTGCAGGATAGAGAGTCCTTATGATTAAATTCAGCCTTGAGGTTCCTTACCATTCAATTTTTCTACTGTTTTGTATGTTTGTTTGTTTTAGTTTGTTTTGCTTTTATCTAGGTGAGAATCTGTATGCACTGCATACAGCAGAATGTCATGGTTTTGTCCTTAAAAATACCCAATATTAATTGTGAAACCTTCCTGACATCCATACAACTCTGTTAGTTTTCAGTAGTTCACAATTTCCCCCCTTGGGCTGGAAAAAAAAGATCAATATTTGAACAGGATTAACCTAAAAACTAGAAAATCAAGAAAGTAAGGAACAGACCTGGCTATTGTAGAAATGTCTTATTTTAGGACAATATTATGATTTTAAGGGAACACAGTTCTGATTTTTGGTGATTCACCATAACAGTGATGTGTTTGGAGGCCACAGACTGGCACTGCAGCACTATGATGTTTACCACACCAGCTGAGTGTCCTGCTGGGTCCTAGACAGAAGTTATGCAGAGAAGACCAGAAATATCTACTTTCAGGAAATACTGGAGTCAAACCCAGTAATACTAGCAATAGAATGACTTGTCAGAGGGAAGAGAAAGGATGAGTGTGCTAATGACATGTGAAAAGAAAGGGAATAAGTAAGCTTATGCAATTGCACAGCCACTCCTTCCTTCATATTCTTCAACATCCATTATTTACAATTACTCTTTGCAAAGCCTGCTTGTATTTTGTAGTCTGGAAGGATGGTGAGGTACTGGATTACAGAAAGATAATCGTACCATGTGAATAAATGGCAGCACACACGAGGTGACCCAGCATGATAAGATAATAAATCCTCTCAGTCTGACTTAATACATACTAGAAATCCTTCAAGCAATTACAGCTAATGAGAAAATAATTGCGGCTCACAACTGGTCCATAAGGAAGATGAAGAGGGAGAAAAAAAAAGGAGCTCCTGTAGTAAATACATACTTTGATCAGCTCAGAAATGCAGTGCTAGCTGAATAACTTGTCCATAAACTCCACTGGTTCAAGTGGAGGTAGAGTTATTTTTCTTCACAGTGGCTGGTATGGGGCTGTTTTGAATTTGTGCTGAGCATAAAAGGATTATATTATAGAGACATTTTTGTTATTGTTGAGAAAAGCTTACACAGAGCCAAGACTTTTCTGCTTTCCACACTGGCACACTGGGGAGGAAGCTGGGGGTGCAGGGGAGTTTGGGAGGAGACAGCCAGGACAGGTGACCCCAACTGACCAAAGGGATATTCCAGACCATGTGACATCATCCTCAGTATATAAAGTGGGGAGAAGAAGGAGGAAGTGGGGATCTTTGGAAGGATGGCATTTGTCTTCCCAAGTCATCATGATGTGTGATGGGTCCCTGCTCTCATGGAGATGGCTGAACACCCGCCTGCCCATGGGAAGGAGTGAATTAATTCCTTGCTTTGCTTGTGTGCACAGCTCTTTCTCTATTAAACTATCTTTGACTCAATCCACAAGTTTACTAGCTTTTGCCCTTCCCATTCTATTTCCAATCCTACTAGTGGGGGACGCATCTGAGTGGCACTTGGTTACTAGCTGGAGTTAAATTACAACACTATCCTGGTTAAATTCAGTTCTTCCTGATGATGAAAACTAGGAAATCTAAGACACAAGTGCTTTCACTTGAAAATCCTCTTAAAGGTAGTTTCAGTATGCAGAAATAGCAGCTTTTGACTCTTTCAGAGGTATCTTACTCATTATAATTTTTACTATATTTGCCTGAACAGAGAGTAGACTAAAGTATAAAGCTTGATGAAAAAGCTACATAAGTTTGTTTCAGAGACTGTTTGCCTCATTAGAGCCAAAGCCCCCAGCCACACACTGTAAAGCTTTTCAGAACAAGGTCAGAAGGGATGGTATTAATCCTGACAGAAGTGGATGATTCCTATAGCTGTGTTTAGAAGAGCATTTTCTTATGGGAAATTGATGATCTTCTAGCATCTTCACAGTCTATAACAAAGTTTGAATATGAGTAAAATATATTTTTTTTACACTATTTGTGGATTATGGTACCTTTTATTTGTCAGTTTCAGATTCAGTGCTCTGTGATACAATTTTTCTGTCATCTGATATGCCACAGGTATTTTAAACTCAGTATAATTGACTAAAACACGAGGTAACCAGTGCCCTTTTTTTGGTTTTTTTTGAGAAAACATAATTGAAAAACATTAGAGTCAGCATGGTTTATTTGGATATTAAACATTTTCATCTAGTTTACTGACAAACTGTGAATGAGTATATTTAGGCTGGTATGAAATAGAACATTGGAAATCTTTGTCCTGGACATTCAGTTTAGTAATATTACAGTGGTGTTGGTGATTAATATTTTTTTCCCATTGCAGTATTAAAACATATTTGTTAACACTTAAAAAATCAATTTATTATAAACTGAAGAAGTATGGTCTGAAATTACATTTGTTGCACACACACCAGTCCTTGCAGTCTGAGGACCCAAACTGTCATCACATTAAATCACATTGAATTATTTGTGGCCATTCATTCCTAAATACAAATTTGAAGGGGTGATCTCTGAATATCTATATCGATATGTATAACAACCATACATTAATTTTATAAAATCTTTGAAGGCATTTTTTATAAACATTAAATTTAATTAGATGCTCTCAGAACACTGAGAGATAATACATGCCTGTCATTGGTACTGAAATATTGGCTAGCTTTTCACAGCAGCATGTGTGGCTACAGCAGGTATTAGCAACACTACCAGCCTGACACCTGCACTAAGCAAGAGACTCACCGTAATATAATTTAATAAGATGTCTTTTGTCATTAAACCAAGAATTGTATGTTGCCAGCTGAGGTGGAAAATAAGTCCCAGAGGTTTTTCTCCCTTATTCCATCTGCGGTTATTTTTAGGGGGCTTTAATATTTAAAAGTCTATTACTAATTTCAGCATTGCCCATAGAAACCTGCTTTGTAGTTCTATTGCCAAATTATCCCTTGAAGGCAAGTGCTGTAAATAATTTCTCAGTTCTGTTCCTAGACACTTGCCAAGGTCATTATCTGGCTTTCCCACAGTCCCTGCATTCTGAATTTGATAGTGAGTGGTAACTAAGAAACAGTTATGAGATGAAATCACAAGCTGTGGCAGTCTTATCAAAAGCTGAAGATGGTCCCCGAGCACTCTGATGAAGCCAGTGGCTCAGCTGCTCTTGCTTCTTTAATACTTCATTTATCTTTCAAATTGGTCAACCAACAGAGAACCAAGAGCAAACATAAAACAGGCACTATGAAGCAGGCATGACAGCCAGAGAGAAAAGAGGCTCCAGGAATTCAGTTGGATGGATCTGATTATAGAATTCCATTGTTTAGTTTCTAACCAGCAGTAATTTGTTCTTGTGTTCTTATACTTTGTTTCATCTCTCACAATGTCAAAAATCTGACATATTTTCTAAAAATGTAGATAATTATTCCCTGACAAGTTTCTCTTGAGTTGAGCTGATGAGGTCTTCTACAGACAGATTGGAGCAGCCTCACATCAGAAGGCCTGATCCACATGGAGGATTTCAACTACCCTAAAATCTGTCGGAGGGACAACACAACAGGACATAAAAGATCCATGAGATTCCTGGAATTCATTGACGAGGACTTCCTTCTCCAAGAGATATGGGAGTCAACAAGGAGAGGTGCTTTGCTGGACCTTGTTTACACACAAAATGGAGGCTTGGTAGGGAACGGGAAGCTCAAGGGCAACCTTGGCAGCAGTGACCATGAAATGGTGGAGTTCAAGATCCTTAGATTGGTAAGGAGAGCACATAGCAAGCTTCTTACACTGGATTTCAGGAGAGCGGATGTTGGCCTCTTCAGACATTTGCTTGGTAGAGTATCATGGGACCCAAGAAACCTGGCTAATATTCAAGCACTGCTTTCTTTAAGCTCCAGATCTTACATCCCAATGATACAAGCAAAGGTGGTAAGAGACTTGTATGAATGAGCAAGGAGTTTCTGGCTAAAAAAAAGTTTACAGACTGTAGGAAAAGGGACAGGCAACTTGGAAGGAACATTGTCAGAGTATGTAGGGATGAAATGAGGAAGGCTAAGGTCAGTTTGAAATCAAATGTGGTAAGGCATGTCAGGAACAACAAGAAGGGATTCTTCAAGTACATCAGTAGCAATAGAAAGACTAGGGAAAACGTGGTCCCACTGCTGGATGAGGCAGGTACCCTGTTGATGAATACAGCAAAATCAGAGGTACTGAATGCCTTTGATTCATTCTGCTATTCCTAAGGCCAGCCCTTAGGAATCTCAGCCCCTAGAGGCAAGAGAGAAAGTCTGGAGAAAGAAAGATTTTCCCTTAGCCAAAGCAGATCAGATTTGAGTTCATGTAGACAGACCTATGGGCTTCAGTGGGATACACTTAGGAGTGCTGAGGGAGATAGCAGATGTTATTGCTAAGCTGATTTCTGTCATCTTTGAAAGGTTGTGGAGAATGGGAGAGGTGACTGAAGACTGGAAGAAAACTAATGTTACTCCATTCTTAAAGAAGGTCAAGACGTATAACCCAGGAAATAGCATGCCAGTCAGCTTCATCCCTATCCCTGGAAAAGTGATGGAACAACACATTCTGAATGTGATCTCTAAGCCTGTAGACAAAAAGAAGGTTATCAGGTAGTTCACATGAATTCACTAAGGAGAAGTCATGCTTGACTACTCTGACAGACTTTAATGACGGAATGGTTGGCAGGGTAGATGACTTTAGAGCAGTGGATGTTGTCTACCATGACTTCAGCACTGTTTCTCATACCATCCTCATAGGTAAGGTGAGGGATGAGGTTAGATGAGTGAGCAGTGATGTAGATTGAGAACTGTCCGAATGGCAGAGCTTAGAGAGTTGTTACCAGTGTCACAGGGTCTAGCTGGATGTCTAGGTAATGATGTTTTCCAGGGGTCAGTACTGAGCTTGGTCTTGTTCAATTAATTTATCAATGGCCTGGATGAAGGGGCAGAGTGTACCTTCAGCAGTGATGATACAAACTAGGAGGAATATCTTATACTCCAGAAGGCTGTGCTGCCATTCAACAATGTCTGGGAAAGCTGAAGGCTTGGGCAGAGAGAAGGAACATAATGAAGTTAAACAAAGACAAACATAAGGATCTAGGAAGTAATAACCCCATGGACCAGTAGTGTTAGGGCTTGACCTCCTGGAAAAGGAGCTTGGGGGAAAAGCACATGGGAGTCCTGGTGGACAACAAGTTAACCATGAGCCACCAATGTGACCTTGTTGTAAAAAATGGTCAATGGTAACCTGGGCTATCTTAGGAAGAGTGTAGCCAGTAGGGAGGTAGTTAGGCCACTTCTGGAATCCTGTGTCCATTTCTGGGCTCCCCAGTTCATGACAGACAAGGCAGGTCCAGCAGAGGGCTACAAAGATCATTAGGAGACTGGAGCACCTCAACTATGAGGAAAACTGGGCCTATTTACCCGGAGAAGTGATGATGGAGAGATCTTACCAATGCATACAAATATTTTAAAAGCAAGTGCCCAGAGAGAGGACAGGGGGCAACATGCACAAACTGAAACACAGAAAGTTCCGTCTGAATATGAGGAAAAAACTTTTAACAGTGACTGAGAACTGGAAGAGGCTCCCCAGAGATGGTGTGGAGTCTCCTTCCCTGGAGATGTTCCAAACCCATGTGGATGTGATCCTGTGCAACCTGCTTCAAGTGAACTTGCTTTAGCAGAGGGATTGGATTAGATGAATTCTAGGCGTCCTTTCCAACCCCAATCGTTCTGTGAATCTGTGAGGCATGAGTTTCAGGATCAAAAGGATTGTGGTGTAAAGCTTTCCTTGTTTTATATACCCTCATGGTGAAAAAGCACACCCAAACTGTAGTATTAAAGACAGCTCATCTGTGAAAGTCACAGGTTTACATCTGGTAAATGTAGGACAAAACCATGTAATGTGGTTGTGCTAAGTTAGTTAGGACAAGTTATCCTCTGAAAAATAACTATAAGTGTTACTGTGCAGTTCAGATCCTTAAGTTTAGGAACCATGCAAAGAGATATAACTAAAGTTATTCAAGTTCACATATTAAATATACAGTAGAATCTTTAGCAGATCCCAGCTTTCAGCACCACATCCTGACATCCTTCAACCCCTCAGACTTTCAGTAATAGTTTTTTTAACTCTGAGTATTTAGCCTCTACAGAATGACAAGGTGAAAATTAAAATGCTTTGCAAGCTCCTGACATTTCAGGATGAAATCTGGTCCCAGTAGAAAGAAAAGAATGTTTACCCCATTACAAATGTTCATTTCAAGAAGAGATGCAAGGGAAAAAATAAAAGGAGAAAAGAAGCGAAAAAGAGAGGGAGGGAGAGAGGGAGGGAGGCAGGAAGGCAGGCAGGCAGGCAGGCAGGCAGGCAGGCAGGCAGGCAGGCAGGCAGGCAGGCAGGCAGGCAGGCAGGCAGGCAGGCAGGCAGGCAGGCAGGCAGGCAGGCAGGCAGGCAGGCAGGCAGGCAGGCAGGCAGGCAGGCAGGCAGGCAGGCAGGCAGGCAGGCAGGCAGGCAGGCAGGCAGGCAGGCAGGCAGGCAGGCAGGCAGGCAGGCAGGCAGGCAGGCAGGCAGGCAGGCAGGCAGGCAGGCAGGCAGGCAGGCAGGCAGGCAGGCAGGCAGGCAGGCAGGCAGGCAGGCAGGCAGGCAGGCAGGCAGGCAGGCAGGCAGGCAGGCAGGCAGGCAGGCAGGCAGGCAGGCAGGCAGGCAGGCAGGCAGGCAGGCAGGCAGGCAGGCAGGCAGGCAGGCAGGCAGGCAGGCAGGCAGGCAGGCAGGCAGGCAGGCAGGCAGGCAGGCAGGCAGGCAGGCAGGCAGGCAGGCAGGCAGGCAGGCAGGCAGGCAGGCAGGCAGGCAGGCAGGCAGGCAGGCAGGCAGGCAGGCAGGCAGGCAGGCAGGCAGGCAGGCAGGCAGGCAGGCAGGCAGGCAGGCAGGCAGGCAGGCAGGCAGGCAGGCAGGCAGGCAGGCAGGCAGGCAGGCAGGCAGGCAGGCAGGCAGGCAGGCAGGCAGGCAGGCAGGCAGGCAGGCAGGCAGGCAGGCAGGCAGGCAGGCAGGCAGGCAGGCAGGCAGGCAGGCAGGCAGGCAGGCAGGCAGGCAGGCAGGCAGGCAGGCAGGCAGGCAGGCAGGCAGGCAGGCAGGCAGGCAGGCAGGCAGGCAGGCAGGCAGGCAGGCAGGCAGGCAGGCAGGCAGGCAGGCAGGCAGGCAGGCAGGCAGGCAGGCAGGCAGGCAGGCAGGCAGGCAGGCAGGCAGGCAGGCAGGCAGGCAGGCAGGCAGGCAGGCAGGCAGGCAGGCAGGCAGGCAGGCAGGCAGGCAGGCAGGCAGGCAGGCAGGCAGGCAGGCAGGCAGGCAGGCAGGCAGGCAGGCAGGCAGGCAGGCAGGCAGGCAGGCAGGCAGGCAGGCAGGCAGGCAGGCAGGCAGGCAGGCAGGCAGGCAGGCAGGCAGGCAGGCAGGCAGGCAGGCAGGCAGGCAGGCAGGCAGGCAGGCAGGCAGGCAGGCAGGCAGGCAGGCAGGCAGGCAGGCAGGCAGGCAGGCAGGCAGGCAGGCAGGCAGGCAGGCAGGCAGGCAGGCAGGCAGGCAGGCAGGCAGGCAGGCAGGCAGGCAGGCAGGCAGGCAGGCAGGCAGGCAGGCAGGCAGGCAGGCAGGCAGGCAGGCAGGCAGGCAGGCAGGCAGGCAGGCAGGCAGGCAGGCAGGAAGGAAGGAAGGAAGGGAAAAAACAATAAATGTCAGGCTTCTGACTTAAAACTTCAAAGCTGAGAAGAAATGCATGACATTTTTATTTCTTCTAGTGAATAAATTATGTATGTAGTATTTTAGTCATAGGCTACTTTATATTCAAAAGTTACATTTCTACAATGAAATTAGAGTCAAACCATATTCCTAGGAGCTGGAACTTGGTTGTGCATGTTGTTAAATTTTTAAGGTAGGATCTCACATAGTTTTTTTCTCAACTAGTCAGTAGGCTTCTAAACAGCTTCTGGTCACAACTACCAAAGTAGAGTAAGCTTGCTACTTCTGAATAAGCATTTTGCATACAACCGTCTTCTTTTAGAAGATGAGAGAGTTTAATTGCATTCCTAGAGAATAATCCTAGCATCTTTTTAATTTGTTTTGATAGATAAAATGACAGTGTATTATTTGAAAAACATATGCAATTTCATTATATAAAATAAATATTCTATAGAGCAAAAATATATTCAATACTAATTAATGATGAGTGTTTGAGAATTTCATTAAAAAAAAAAAAATTAAACCATGTAAACCAATATCAGAATCACATCAGCATTAGTTTTCATTTGCATTCACCCATGACTCAGATTGGAGCTGCACAGTAATTACTTCTGTTTCAAGAACCATTTTCGTTTAACAGGTGGGGATTATTCATTTCATAATTCTAACCAGCTGTTTAACCAAAAATAATTTATACAAGGAAAGAAAAACGTTTTGTACCTCTGTGCTTCTTGCTGCGTTACTTTGACCCTAATTAAAATTATTTCAGTTAAAGTATATCCAAGCAGTTTCCTTATACAGTTGGATAATTGTTTCTTTGTGGGTTTAAAGTATCACATTTTCCACATGACATTTCTTACACATTATAAAGATGTAAATTATAAAGATATATAGTATATTTATCATTTGAATATCCATATAGATCAGGGTTTGGGTTAATTTGTTTCTTTCTCTTTCTACTATTTTCATTTTCATTTCTTTTTTTAATTCTTTTTTTTTGAAATTGAAAATACTTTTATTAACTGAAAAATACAAATTTAAACTATTTGAATTAATAAATACACAAAATATTTGTCTTGATAAACAAATAATGAATAAAAAATCCCAAGAAGAACAAAAATTTTTAATTTAGTCATATTTAACTTAAAAAGAGAAGTCAGAAATGGTCCGTATATACACAAGGGAATCTTTCCTGTTTCAGTACAACACTGAACTCTGTTTTAAGTAACATTCCCCTGTGGATTCTTGTTCCTTCTTTACCAGTTCAGATGTTCCCCCATGACACACACACACAAAAAGCCACCGGCCAAAAAAATGGAAAGCAAAATCAACAAACAAATCACACACACCTTTGATAATTAATTCTACAGCTGCAAATAAAGAAAGCTGTGTGGTTGATTCCATGTTTTATACTGTGCATGCTGTATTTTAATTTGATTTAAAACTCAGGGTTTCATTGCCCTTGTATCCCTTCTAGTTAGTAAGCACTGATGAAATCACATTAAAAAATGTGAAAACAGTAACGGAGATTTTTTTATTATCAGTTAGAAATCTCATTATTCAGACTAGGTCTAGCCTTTAAAGATTTTCCAGAGTGGTTGTAGCAGACAGAATTGTTAATAAAAAAAAAAAAATTGTAGTCTTAATTTAGAGCAGGTACTGCCTACAATTAATGCCAGCTCCAAGTCCATAATTTTGATGTAAATTATACTGATATGAACTCTTCTGCACTCACATACTCAATTATCTTGCCTTCATTGTATCAAAAACCCCCACCTCTCTTGGCTGACAGACAGGAGCAGCCTTTCTCCAAACAGGTTTAGCTGGCATAACTAAATAGTGTAAAACACCTAACTTTTCACAGAACCATAGAATCCTTAAGTTTGGAAAAGACCTCTAAGATCATTGAGTCCAACTATTAACCCAGCACTTCCATGTCCCCAAGCATCACATAAACCTGCCTTTTGAACACTTACAGAGATGATGACTCCACTGCATATTCAAATGCTGGACCTCTGTTTGTTTCAGTGAAGAATTTATTCTTAATATCCAATCTAAACCTCCCCTGGTGCAACTTGACACCATTTTCTCTTGTATCATTTGTTACTTGGGAAAAAAGACGAACCTCCTCTTGTTACATCCTCCTTTCAGGTGGTTGTAGAGAGTGACAAGGTCTCCGCGAGCCTCCTTTTCTCTGGGCTAAACAACCCCAGCTCCCTCAATCACTCCTTATAGGATTTATGCCCAGACCCTTCACCAGGGTCCTGTTGCCCTTCTCTGGACATGCTCCAGCACATCAGCGTCTTTTTTTGAATGAGGGACCCAAAAATGGACACAGTATTCAGTGTGACCTCAAAAGTGCTGGCTACAGAGGGACGATCACTGCCCTCAACCTTCTTGGCCACACTATTTCTGGTGTAAGTCAGAATACCACTGGCCTTCTTGGCCACCTGGGCACACAGCGGGCTCATGTTCATGTTCAGACAGTTGTTGACCAACACATCCATATCTTTTTCTCTTGGGCAGCGTTCCAGCCACAGGTAAACACAAAACGTGAGTCTGACATGGTCCATCTCTTACTTTCAGATGGAAAAAAATAGAGCAATGGTCATAAAGAACCCTCTGTGGTCCAATAATTCTTCAAAACATTAGGATTAAAACTTAGATATGTCCATTGCATTAATTTTATAGAAACTCAATGTCTTTCATCTTTGTATTTTTCAGGAAATTCAAGAAAGACCCTTTATATAGCATTTTTCAGGCATTAATTGACGCTAGACTGTTTTCTCAGTGAGCTTAAAACAATGTCTCCAGCTAAAGAGAAGCTCAAATAATTTTTGACTGAAGTAATTATAGGATTGTTTCACATGCTCATTTAATTTCCCACAGGATATCAGGCAATAAGTTGAATAAGGCGCAACAAAGGCTTGCCTGTAGACTGGAGGAAACATTTATCATTCATTTCATATTCTCTCACTAAAGTGGATCACATGCCTAAGAAGATTATTAGAAAAATACAGAAACAACCCTGTATGTGTGAGAGGACCTTGTCACATTTCAACTGAATCATTCTACCTATTTCGCAGAAAGATGTCACCTATTTATATTTTTCTCAGCAGTGGCATGTGAGATAATGTTACATTCCATTCCACACAGAAATTATTGAAATGGTGTCCTCTCAACAAACGATCTTTCATCTACTCCTTCCATATGGAAAAGAGGGGAAGGTTAATTTCTCTTCAGTTTTAATT